>JAVCKV010568015.1:0-10308 GCA_032274145.1 Herpochondria borealis | reverse complement strand
CAGCAGAGGTGCAAAGATTCGGTGCGGGAAAATCCAAGATCGGAGGTACGGGTAAACCTGGAAGATCGCAACAGAGGGTAAAGATCGCAAAGATCCGGTGCGGGAAAATCCAAGATTAGAGGTACGGCACTGCTTCTCGAGGTTGCGCGTTAGGAGCGTCTTCAATAAAAAGAAGAAGCCGCCCGGTCATTTGCGCTCAAGAGCACTCGCCATTCCTTGACCAGGCGGCGGGAGGTCACGCACTCTTCTAGAGAACCCGCTCCTCGGAGGTAACCTCCACCACCACAACAGCAATCACGAGGACAGTACTTGCTTCTACTGCTACTTACTACTGGAACTACTGGAAACCGGCGTGCTAGAGACTCGTTCCTCATCCACGCTCTCTCCCCTTTATTTTGTGGGACGAATATGAGCATAGGATATTGGAGAAAACAAGGCAGCAGAACGCTTTTGCGTAGAAGAACGACGCTCGAAAGCGAACCAGGACAAGTATCAACGACGAAAGATTGTTTGGAACTACATTTCCAACGCGTTGGGTCGGGCGTAACGGCACGAATGACCATTGATCGATTCTATCAAGTATTTGGAGCCAAAACATTCCATGGCAACATCGTTGATCGAATGAAGCGCGTCCGACATGCCAAGATAGTACAAACTGCTGGAAGTATAATAAGTGCGTCAGGACGTGTTTTGGCTGAGATCATGGATGGGTAAGAAGGTTGTGTCACTATTATATATGAAGCATCTAACATGTATCTTTTTGTATGGTTCAGGTTTATCGAAGGAATGTCTGGTTTCAGTACGTAATACTACGCACGAAAAGGTTGGCCAAAGGAAATGCGCCAGTATCGTCCGCATCATGTTCAGGCTCGTCCCGAGGGTGGGACAAAGGGAACTTTCGGAAGTCCATCGTCCGATTCCAAGTTTCCAAACACAAGCGCTCCACGGTTTAACAAGCGAATCCCGTCTGGTTGGGTCTCCGGGAAGGGATAAATGGCGTAGAAACGACCTTCTCCGAGGGTGGGATTGTAGAGGTACTGAAAGACCACCGTTGTGGCCCATCCATTCAAAATGGCAGGGCCGAGGGAGTAAAAGGAGATCTCGAAATCAACCGCCGAAGAGTCTTCCATGAGATACACCCCTTCTTGCCAAACGGAACCAAAGGGAATTCTACCCTCAGAGGTCACAATTCCTGCGCGACCGACAACGAACCGGAAACCACCTTCGTGAAGGCGAGAACCAATAGGCATCATATCAACCTTGGGTCCAGAATGCCCTCGCTTGGTTATGACGCGTTGATCAGCGGCTTCGTTGACGACGTATGCCATGATCTTGTTCCCTCCTCCAAGATCAATCACACCATCAAGTGGAATCTCATCATACGAATCTGGGTTCAAATTAATTCCAAAGGTATCCCGAAGTCGCACCAGAAAGCTCTTGCGGAGCCCGAAAATCTTCTCGTCCGTGTTGATGGAGGTACGGCGTTTCAAGTAGTCAAGGCCCGCTTCATGAGTGAAGTGATAACCATGACCAAACACCACCGCATCGAAGCCTGAAAGCATAGTGCCAAGCTTCCCATCCGCCATGAAGGAGAAGCGCCAGTCATTAGTCTCCATGAGGGGGATATTGTCGTCAAAGAGAAAGGTTTCCACCGTGCTCTTCTTGGGCGCAAGAACTTGATCATCAAAGATCATGCTTGGATAACCATTCATTATCCATTCCGTGCCATCAGCGCTGGGGTGAAAGAAGTAGGCCCCAGAGGCCATTCCTTTACCAAAGACATCACTTTCGGTGGCACAGTTGATGTAGAATCCGACCACATCTCCGTAGAACTTAACGAGGGGAGTTGGGCACTCGCCGTAGTACTCGACTTGCTGGTGTATGGAAAAGAAAAGAGAGGTGAGTGAGTTGCATCACTTTGATACAAGTGTGGCAAGGAGACATACGATCTGCGAGAGCTCACCAAATTAGCTCCTTCGTTGACGCCAGGTAGAACCACCCGCTCGAAAGAATAGAGTCCGACCCAGATGATGTTATTTTTGGGGCAGAATTTACCAGCGTCGCCCCCGAAAGCACCATGGAAAGTATAGCCGTCATCTCCGGGAAAGAAATTGAAGGCAAAATCATGCACGAGACCGACAAACTCGTCACTGCAGCTACCTTCACTGTTGTCTCCGTTGGACGCACAAATCGACGTGGCGTGGTACTCGGTATCATAGCTCAGCTGTCCCAGCTGAACCACTGAATCGGTTGGCTCTCCATCAATTGTGTAAACAGTGATTGCGTCGAGCAGTGGAACAGCTTCAATGTCGTCCTGGAACCGCATACCGTAGTGCTCTCGGTAAAATGAGAGCACACGGTTTCGATACGTTCGGATTTTGTCGTCGGTATCCAAAGTCGTCGTTCTCTTTATGTCGATCAATACCTGGTCGGTTGTAAACGTCACAGAAGGTATCTTCTGTCCTGGGGTGCGTGGGGTGCGAGCGTTAGTCATCTGGTAATTCATTATCATTCGTGGCGTCCCGAGAGAAAAGTCGACTTCCTCAGGAAGACCGATTGTGATTCCTGCCGGCGTTTCAAGAGGTGTTGCAGAGGATTTGACTCCCATTCCTCCTTGCGGTCCTGATAGTCGGTCGACCGTGACGGCACGGAATGTGATCCCATCGTCATCCTCGTGATCCGTTCTATCATTTCCGTCACCAACCATGTCGAAGCCAATGGAGGCTCCTTCATCGCTGGTCAGATTCTTCACGGAAACCGTTCTGAATGCAATATCGTTCCCGCGAATGATCTCAACGCCACGAACCATGGCTGACTGACTGCTGTCAGACGCAGCAGTGATGGCTCGAACGTCTTCTCCGCTATCAAGTTGCCATGGGTGAAGATTCCCGCATGTCCAGATTTGGCTGTCACCTGTATTCTTGAGGTCGTAAATATCCAATCTTTCAATTTTCGCGTGAGCCAGTTCCACAAGCTTGAGGCCAATGACCCCTTGCATCGGATGGAACATGGTGTCATGATCGCACACAATGGAATGGTGAACCCCCGCACGCTGAATGTCATGACTTGCAGGTCTAGCCAAGACGTTCTCAAGTCCTGCCCCAGCTGTGGTGGCCCAGTCGAAAACTGGTTGACTTAGCTGAAGACCTCCAAAGTAGCGCTTCTGAAGCATGGTAACTTCGCGTCCGGTAATATTAGGATCGGTTGGTGCACCAAGGTCCGCACAGGTAGGAGGCTCCTCGGAAGGGAAGGAGATCAAATTTATAGGCATCGAGGCGTTGCTGCCAAAGTTTCCGCAGTCGCTATCGAAGACCCGAATGCGATAGAACTCATTCGAGAGTTTCCACATGGCAAAATACATATCGCTAAGAAAGTTTCCCTTATAACGCGAATCAAACAGGGTACGGAGGCGATCGGTAACAATGTCGGTGATGCGTAGAAGGTCTCGGGAGGGTCCCTGCATATGGGCACCTTCATCCGTCATCAACGAAGGAACCTCGACTGGGTTGGCAGAAAGTCCGTGAATCTTGACATCTTTGATTACAACGTTGGCCGACTCTCGCCCTGCTCCAACAAAGTTGTCATCCTGTACGACAGGATTGAATAGGATGAAAGATGAGCCGTCATTCGCCAGAGCAATCATCGACAAGTTCGGTTAAGTTCACACTTACGGTGGTTGGGACCCCACGTCGATTCAGGAGGATACCATACATTACTGACCCATCCGGTGTGTGGAATCGATTGTCAAAAACGCGTTTCGCCTCCGCAAGCAAGTCCTGGTCGTCACCCGACAAATCGTCATTGTAACCAAGGTTGAAACGACGATAAAGGTTAACTGCCTTGTTGTTGCGGTCAAAGACGGAACGAACGGAAACTGGATCTTCTGGGCGATCAGCAAACGTGATCATGTTGTCAAAAAGAGCCAGCAAGTCGGCGCTATCGGGCTCCATTCCAAATCCCTTCGGGATTAACGTCTCGGTGAAGAATTGAAAGAAACGAGAATTGGAGAACGTACCAAGTACAGGTACATTTTGAGCGCCAGGTCCAACCTCCGTGTTTAGAATGCGCACATCTCTGCAACCATTGCAATGAATACCCGAGATTTCAAAGTTGTGAATATGCACGTTCTTGATTTTGAGGCCAATGACACTGTTTCCATGGATTCCTGAATGAGAGGATTGCCCCAGGCTTCCGTTCTTGATGACAACCTTCGTGGGGGTCACCAGAGACCCGGCCGGAGGCCCTCCAACTGGCTTGTCTGTCTTTTGGTAGTTCAAACTAGAAACACCTTCATTGTCCACAAAAACCTTGTTATTCAGCTGAATGACATTGAAGAAGCGTTGAAGAAGGTAGAACTCGTCACTTTGGCTGATCTCAAATCCGTTCAAATCAAGCACGACGTTGTCGCATTCGATGGTAATGGCGGCAAAGAATCCCAGATAGTACGAACTTGGAGGGTAGGTTCCCCAGAGGTCCATCGGAGGCCAGTAGTCATTCTCCTTTTGGGGGGCAAAAACGATATCTTCGTCCAGGACATATTTCCCAGGTTGGAGAATACGATAGGTCCCGACGTCAAAGACAGACTGGTCGAGATGGTACACTGTCGTCGGCTTCTTCCCGACTGTCCCCGCGTTGTTTACCGCAGTGGCAATCCCAGCGTGCCCAAGAACAAGAAGGCAAGCGAAGGACAAGGACAAAATCATACTGCACTCTCTCGATTGCTGTTTCTTATGCTAGGTCGATCTGAACGAAATAGTACACGGGGGTAGAGCCAACATCGTGGTTAGAAGAGGACTGGGAGAACAATGATGTTGCGTTATAGAGGCTGAAACAGCGTACCTCGTTTTCTTCCAACAAGCTTACCAACTAGAAAGATTATGGGAACATACATGTAGCTTTGTGCATAACTAATCTTATTTCGCTCAAGTGTGGCGCCCTCATCTTTTTGAACCGCAGTTTCTTCATGAGGAGACCATTTATCCAGCACTGTGACAGAGAGTATGGCCTTTAGTGTGTCTTCTTGAGAACACAATGTTTTTGTCGTAGCATGACTGGTCTCCTTACCGTCCATGTTGGTCCTGGCTTTCTACGATTTTGCTCTATGTAGCAATCATTTGCGCGTTCTTGACCGTGAACGAGAACGCGCATTGGAGTAGTAAGTACACCAATTTGTATACACTATGATTGGGCCGGATGACAAACTCTTGCATAGATAGTCAAAAGAATAGCATGACAGATAGGAATGTCCTTATCCATGATGATTTTAGTAAGGACAATGAAGTGTTCTAAAGGAGGGCACATTTATAGTACTCCAGTAGTGTAGCGTCTACGTCGAAGCAATTTTGAACAATAGCTTCTCGTAGAAGCTACACGACTGAGTACCAGCCAAGTGTCATTAGAACATCCTCATCATGGAAGACCTCTAGCTCAGAGGTGGTTTGTACTTGAAGTAGGAAGATACCCTATCTTTCATCTCACGGGAAAGAAATATATCTAACACACGAAGACCCCTAGATCCAGCAACATGTTCAGGTCTCTTCACGAGCAGTAAGAGGACAGGCTCTCGTAAACTTGAGGATTTAACATCTCGACAAGACCAGTTTGAAAACACCCAGCATTATTCACAATGACATACAGTCCACCACCAAATGGTTCACAGACCTCTTTTGTTACCACAATGGCCTTCATACACCCTTTCTTGCCGCTAGATCGGCCACCACTCCAGTCACATTCTTCTTCACATTACATCTCATTGCACCCCGGCATCAGTGTAACAAGCGGCGGCAATGGTGAAACCAGCTTCTGCGTCAAGAGTCCCACTGAACCAGAGTCGCAGCCCGTAATGAGAATGCATTTACCAGAGGCCTCTTCGCTCTGCTGACTTCTGCTACATGTTTCGCACCTTTTGACAATTTGACAGGTTGTCAAAAAATATAGGCAACAGTAGGTTAGAATATTTGTATTATATTTTAATGCTCTAGAAGGGTTGCATTGCAGTTGCAGTGGTTAGGGTAGCTCCTCCCATACCTGATAGGTGTTGCTAGCTAGCTAACTCTTGTTTCCACAGTCTGTCCCTAGAGTTTCTTTTTATTGAAGGAATCAAATTTAGTCCCGAACACCACTGAATTTGGTGTCACAAAGATTGATTTTCAATCATTCATTCTTTTCTGCACAATGACCACCATGTTATTGCTTCTGCACCCCCCCTGGGTTTGCTGCAATGCAATGGGCTTTCTCATTAATGAAATTATAGATGTACATGCTCATTGCACACTTTGAGCTTGCATCAATCATCATGGTCCCTTGGAATGACCGGGTCTGTGTGCAGCAGAGCTCTGATTGGATACTGGTGACCACCAGTGATTCACGCCTGGACAGTGTTGGTGGATGTGCACAAGAAGGTCAAGACTAGCATCATCATCCAGTTGGACAAATCACCTTAAGTGCCATCTTGTGAAAGTTAAGGCGCACATGGCAATGCAGAATTTGGAGCATCAGAGCAGAAAGACTTTTTGTTCAACTGGCAAGCACATACACAGGATACACTCAAAATGATACAAATAGAAGAGATGATGATGACACCGCCGATATCAGCGATGACTACGGAAGCAAAGATGGTAATGTTCAAAGCAACAGCAGAAATGAACTAAGTACTGCAAGTCCACCGCCAGTTGAGGCGGGCGAGCCCAACTCTGTGCTTTGCACACAACAATAGCAACTAGAGAGCAGTGTTGGTCTAGTATAATATACATTTATTGATAAATATTCACTCTAGACTACGTATACACAAGTGTTGTTATGTGCTGGATCACCTATACCCCGTAATAGGGCCGTCAGGCAAGGTTTGCGGAGGTACCAAAAATTTGACAAATTCAAGATATTTTTAACAAACCTATCATTGCCTCTAGTAGCATTGTACCATGACTCGCCATGGCATCTACCACAATAAAAGCACTTCACCATACATACTTGGAGTGCCCAAGGCCACCAACTGGCATGGTGGCAGTCTGAGGCACTCCTGAAGGATGAAACCTAAATGACCCAAAAATTTGACAAAAAGTGTCAAAATGTCAAAAGGTGCTAAACGTGTAGTCATGGACCAGGGCAATCCCAGGGACAGCAAAGTGACTGTCATGGTCGTTTCGAGGGTTGTCCCGTCCATATTGGGAGCTATCATGCTGAGTTATTTGGTGTAGCCATGCTTTCAATGAGATTTAGCAGTCTCATTCTTATCGTCTGTACTGTGTTGCTTTTTCGGAGTCTGACATCGTCCGGATATCCCAATCTGCCACCGCGCGCGCCGAAAAGCCACTTTCCGTAGGGACCAGTACAACTCTACAGGAAGCCTCAATTCAAATCAGCCTCAAAAGAACTTGCCGCCACAAACACATCTCTTGCCGCCCCTTCTCGCCTGTCGACCCCCTCAACTCTTCGTTAGTCTATCAATAGCAACAAGAGTCGTTATGTCATCTAAGCAGAATCCGTATGCGCACAAGAAGAGTGTAAAACGAGAAACGAGCAATGATTGGAATGATTGGGATGGTTCACGCAACAAGAGCAGCAACAAGAGAGCCAAGACTATGGAGCAGCTCATTAAGGAAGAACTGAGCAAGCGCCCCTCTTCTCATTCATCTCACTTTGATGAGGCTCCCCCTGAGAAGGCTCGGAAGCCCCAAGACAAGAGAATCACGGAGCTTTTAGCTGAAAAGTTGCAACTTCAGCTCGTCTTGCAAGGACACCGCATCCAAACTAATCCTACCGGTACTATCCCTACACCTACTGTACCTCCTACTTCCGTTCCTCCCATGGACGGCGATTTGGCCCTCGTGTCTCTTCACAAGTCCTTTTACGTACAAGGAGTCAAGATTGGTTGGCCCTTTCCAGTTGTCATGCCTCCACAGCGTCAAATGGCTCTTCACCTCATTTCCGCTCTCAAGAATGAACGACATGTAGTTCTCGAGTCGCCGACGGGTACCGGCAAGAGTGCTGCCATTTTGTTCTCCGTCCTTGCCTGGCAACGCCATTTTGCCAAGCAAAACAACAAAGTTCCCAAGATTATTTATTGTTCTCGAACTCATTCACAAGTTGCACAAATGGTTCAATCGCTTCGTCAGACTCCCTATCGTCCTCGTATGGCAGTCTTGGGCAGTCGTGAGCGATTGTGTATCAACAATACCGTGTTGGATTCGAAGGGAAGCAATGTCAATACGGAATGTCGTGTCCGAGTTTCCAATACCGACTCTATGCGCAAATCCTTGTTCAACGGGCGTTCACAATATGATGACAATGAGCCACCGACAAATCTACCACAAGACACGCTCGCCAGTGCAACAACAACAGCAATGACTACTACTACTACTGAGGCAGAGGACGACGAGGACGACGATGGTGCTTCCAACAACACCAAGGCATGTTGTTCACATTATCGTCAACTTGGTACCGATCGAACGGCGCAGTTGGTGACACAATGCATGGTACCAACCTGTTCTACGAAGGAGGGTGGCAAACGTTCCAAACACGGTACTCACGATGTGGAAGATTTGGTTCAATTTGGCAAAGATCCACACCGCAAGCGAGGTGTTGCCTTGTATCGCAAGAACAAGAACGGTCCGTTTGGAATGCGAGTTGTGGAAGATCGTGGCAAAATTGTCATCCAGAACATTGTTGCTGACTCACCAGCAGCAGCCAATGCCATGCTGCAACTAAATGATGAAGTCTTGAAGGTCAATGGCGTCGACATTGGTACGCCAAAGGTTGACCAGGTTGCGCATCGCATGTCACAGACGCCAGTCGACCAACCACTGATGCTGGAGACCACCTCCCAGTCCGATCTCGTCTTGCGAGACTATGACGACGAAACATCTCCTCACAGTCCGTGTCCCTACTACATCTCTCGCGCCCTTGCCAAGCATGCCGAACTGCTCTTTTGTCCATACAACTATGTTCTGGATCCCCACATTCGAGAGTCGTTGGATATATCTCTGGACAATGCTGTTGTGGTGCTTGACGAGGCTCACAATGTCGAAGACACGTTGCGCGAGTCTGGATCAGGCAAATTTGGAGAATTTGAATTGGCCGATATTGTCGTAATGTTGCAGTTCTATGCCAGTGCCGAAAAGAATCACAAGACGGCAACAGAGGAGAATAAAGACGTGAGCGAGTGTGCACATGAGTTGCTAGTGCTTGTGGAGAAACTCATGCTTCATCTCATTGAATCGAAGACGAATTTCGAACGCGCCAAGGCTGCCAAAGCTCTTGAAGACTGGAAGAAGTTCCACACGTCGGATGATACTGAATTTGACATGACATTGGACGGACCCACAGGGCATGGGGTTCGCGGCAAGGCTGTTGGATGTCAACCCTACTTTGATCGACTGAGTTTGCAATCAATGAATCCTCAACAAATGCGCAAGAATTTTGCAGCCTTGGACGGTCATGTTCGAGGCGGCGATGGAAGAAGCAACAAACAACAAGATCGCTTTTCAAACATTTTGGACAAGTTGGGTGAGTTGACAAACATATTGAGCTACGCCTTTGAAAATACACCACACTACTACATTGCGACGGTTGCCAAGGCCAATGGAAGTTTGGAATTTGCGTCTGGTGCACTCCTGTCGAATCAACATCAACGTCGACAACCCCAACGCATTGCTCTCATGCCACCACGCAAACACGATTCCCCTTCGATACCATTGCAAGTTTGCCGTCATTGTCGTGGGGCGGATGGCAGCTACGTGAGTCATGGTGATTTTTGCAACGGGGTGCAACCTGCCTGGCAGGGATACTTGGTGGTGGAACTCTTGACTCCGGCCAATCTGTTTGCCGAGCTGCGCGAAAAGTGTCGAACGGTTGTACTCGCGTCGGGGAGTTTGGCGCCCATTCCTTCGCTCTGTGCTGAATTGGGATTGGAGGGCAGTCAGACTACTCCTAGTGGTGTATTGAAGAGCAACAACAGCAGCAAGGCTGCGAGCAAGGCTGCCGCAACGAAATCCGAAGATGCCGACGATCGACTGGCAAAGCCTCGTCTGCAAGTAAAACCACAACCTCTTGAGGCCAATCACGTGATTGATTTGGAAAAGCAGCTCCTGGCGGTCAGTCTGGGATACTTTCCCGACGGGACTCCACTAACGGTGAACTACAGCAATTACAGCAAGAATGATTTTATTGAAAAGTTGGGCGACGCCATTGCAACCGTCATTGAAGCGATTCCCGACGGAGGTGTACTCGTCTTTTTGCCCAGTTACTCGTTCTTACGCAAGTGCATCAACAAGTGGAATCCGAATGCAGGAAATAACAACGGCAACAGCA
>JAVCKV010568004.1:0-10308 GCA_032274145.1 Herpochondria borealis | reverse complement strand
CTTTCCTGACCGGAAAAGGGGTTAGTAGAAATGCAGGAGGAGTGCAGGACATCAGCGCTTTGCAAATGACGAGGGTCGAGTCCCAATGCTAGAGCGGCTGCTTCTGGGCCTTGCTTCACCCAAGCAGAAGCATGTGGGCAATTGAACGTAGTAGAAATCAAGTGCTGCACATCAATGCCAGCAGGATGGTTAGGGGGGATTGCAGAAGCCCAAGGCAACAAGCCAAGCACTGTCGCAGCAGCGAGGAAATGGTTTGCGAAGACAATCATCTTGGTTTTGTGTCATCCGAGTCTATAGAGAATTGGGTAGAGTGAACTGTTTATCTTCAAGTCTACAACATCAACATAAAGATCCGTTTTCTGCGTGTTTGTGTCACAGGCACACTTTGACGAATAGCAAAAATGGGGCTATTAAGCATACAAGGGTGGTGCGACGAGGCTTAACTCAAAACATCGGGCCATTTGTCTAACACAAGAAGAATGAGATACTTGGAGATTATAAATATGGCCGAAAGACCGGTCTCCCTGTCTAGACCGTCTCCGACCAACCAAAGCCATCTGCCGGCGTCAGAATAGACTCTTACGTCTGTGTCGTTCGTGAATCGGGTGGATTATTCATATTAAGCTCCGGGAAACCACTGAAAGACCGGCCTCCCGAGTTAGACTGTCTCTCCGATCAACCAAAAGCCATCTGCCGGCAGAATGGAACTTTGGTGTCAGAATAGACTCTGACGTCTGTGTCGTTCGTGAATTGCGTGGCAAATTAAGAAAGGAGTTCCAAGATCAAGATCAACATGTGGTTTCCGGACACTCGCGAGTAAGTAGTTCGTGAGGGTTTTGTCTGTTAGTGGAAATCATATATTTGACGTGTTATTGGCGCCGCCCCGCCCCGCCCCGCCCCGCCCCGCCCCGCCCGTGCCTGTGAACCATCACGAGTCTCCCATTCGTCAACCAATCACAGACCTCTTGTTTCCCCGACGGGTGCGACTTCACGGTCTTTGGCTCCGTTCGACTGAGGCGCTTGCCTGACTGTGACTGCACGGATGCTGGGTGCACCTAAAGACAAATATGAAGTCGTTATTAGTGTATGTAGCGATAAACGCTGCGAACAGAAGTATAACCTCATCTCTACTAGTTTCGTAAAAATTGGTAACCTGAAATAGGCTCTTACGATTAACACGGGGAGATCACAAACTGTGACGTGGATATTGCTGTATACCTAATATCCAACACACGCACAGTATCTCTGTACCCGGGTATGGGTTGCGCAACCTTCTCTATTTACTTCTCCAAAGAGATTACCCGAAGTTGGTCAAGAATATCTCCGCTACAGTGAACAACCCGACAATGAATGGGCCCGCCTGTGTGGATGGATCCACCTGAACCGCCACATCATTCACATTCGATCTACCAAAACCTACTCGAGCCGATCCTACTTGGATGGGCCTTTCCGTGTTGAGGAAAGTGACTTGGAGCGCTGCGGAACAACAGCGCGAAATCGTCCGTCAGCAGCAGCCCATGCTCTCCCAATATTCCCCTTGCACCAAGTCAAACAGGATGAACCTACTTGCTGGTTGATGGTCAGAGTTGTGCCATCGGAGAACGTAGAAAGTCAACAGCCCCTGATTTGGCTGATTTGTTTCAATTCGAGAAAGAGCTGTTGCGCCATTGGACAAGGAAAGAGTCCATTAGCAACGAATGCACTGCTTTTCGTTTTGTTTGCCCTCTAATACCATAGTGATCCAAATTGTCTCATCGAGATTGCGCCTGTGGGTGGGCCTCGACTAGCTACACCATGTACCACACGCAACGAGAGTAGTGAGCCACAAGCAATGTAAATGATGCGAGCGATAGAGCTGGTTACGACTTATAATAGCTTCTACCCAACCAACCAATACTGCTGAAGATCTGAGCAACCAACTAAACTTGTCTCTAGGGGGAATTGTCGAAGATATCAAAGCCCCTTGATATCTGAGGCTCATCCCAACCAGACTTGCGGCCTGTCCCTTGGTCCGGCGACTCATGGCATCCGGCGCAATCGCATGGTTGAACCTGCCCTACGTCGATAAGCATAATTCCATCATTCTGGTTCAAGACATTGCAGACTTGTGATGGAATCGAACCAGTGATTTGGGTGCTATCAAGGTAAAAGATGAAGTTCGTCGACTGGATGCCGCCCAACTCTGACGGAATAGTGCCAGTCATGAAGTTCCCTTTCATGTCAAAGGACTTGATATCTGTCAGTCGCCCAAGATAGGTTGGCAAAGATCCTTTAATGGCGTTTTCCGACAGGTCTACTCGTCGCAAACTGGATGCCTGGCCGAGCTCATCCGGCAGTGTCCCCTCGAGTTGATTCTGCTCCAGCTCGAGAGTCTCGAGCTTCCCAAGGAAGCCAATCTCTGTCGGGAGAGCTCCAAACAAAGAACACTCGTTGCATGTGAACGTCTTGAGATCCTTCAAATTACCGAGCTCAGTAGGAATACCTTGATTGAACAGATTGACATCAAGCTTCAGGTGCTCCAACTTCGTGAGCGCCCCAATCCCAGATTTAATAGGTCCGGACATTGAGTTGAACTCGAAATTCACTCTCTTCAATTCCTTGAGTGTGTACAGTCCATCTGGAATACCTGACGTGATGCGATTCCCTGCCAGCGAAAGGACCTCCAGCTTCGAAAGCCTCCCAATTTCGGTTGGTAGATCGCCCGTAAAACGATTCATGTTGAGTGACAGAATCTTCAAGTTAACCAGATTCAAAAGGGATAGTGGAAGCTTTCTCTCGTACTCATTGTCGTCCAGATTCAGGTTGGTCAGCGATCCCAAGGCTTGAAGAGATGCGGGGAATGAACCGAACAAGGTGTTGCCTGGAAACCGGATGGATTTCAAAGACGTCAGGAGACTGAGTTCTTCCGGGAGACCGCCGTTGAGCCTGTTGGTACGTATTTCCAAGTGTACATAGTTGCCCTCCTCGTCACATGGGCCGTCCACGGCAGTCGAGAACCACTCACATTCGTCCGTCTCGGTCAACCATCCGTCATTGTTGCCCCACTCTTGACCCTCGGTGGAGAAGTACAGTGACGCCAATGCAAATCGTTGAATAATTTGAGTGCCGCTACCCCTGTAGTCGGAGTTTTGAATCCACGCCAGGGCTTGCGCTTGCGGTGACTCGGGATCTCGCGAAAAGGCACCTTCAGTGGGGCTAATGTCCTTGATCAAAGCATCGATTTGCGCATCGTCCAAGGCTTCCCCAGGTGGAGGCCGTTGCTGTTGTGGTGCATCTTTCACATTTGATGTCGGGCGATTCAAGGCAATCAAAACCGAAACGGTGACAATCACAACAATCATGAGGATCGCAGTAAAGGCGATAAAGGTAGGACTCTTGACCAACCTGGCGCACTTCTGTTGGAACGTCGGGCTCTCTTCCTCTTCTCTCATTCGCCGCACCTGTGGCTGGTGCTTCTGTCCCGCTTCCACGTCGACGTAAGTGTTTAATAGATCATGGTGTCGATCTTTAGAAGACCCAAACGCCGACGTGAGCTCTTGTGTAGACACAAAGTCAGCCAGCGGAGTTTCAGTAGATGTCGATACTATACCTCCCTTGGAGTCTTGGTGAGTGCTGCTACTCTGTTTGCTCGGAGCCTCGTCCTCGGTTGTTTCCCCCCCTTCCACGGACGCTTCCAGAACGTCGGCTAGATTTCTCGTCGAATCGATCTTGGCCCGTTCCATCATCTTTTGCTTCTTGGCCAGATTAACTACTTGAGCCAGCAGTTTCTGCTTTTCTTCTTCTGTCCTCTTGGAATGCTCATCATCTTCACCCGAAATTTTCTCGCCTCGTCCACTCGCTTCTCGATGTATCGTGTCTTCATGTACCTTGGCGGCGGCCATTAAGTCTAGAACTGGATCGTACGAGATGGTCGACATGGTCTCGGCATCATCTGCCATGAGTTCCAGACCTTCCGGGGTAAAGTGCTTTCGCCGCCGTTTGACATTCGACCGGCGATTGGCGGATCGAGCTGCCTTCTTACGGAGCTTGGCGGAATCATCATCGTTCATAAACATGGCGGCATCACGACGATCCTTTTCTTGAGACGAGGGAGACGAGGGGGATGAGGGCACCGCCATGTTGATATCCAACTGGTCAGCCACTTGCTGGACACCTGCTGCAATGACAGAGGGAGTGGGTAATGAGTATGTGCCTTCGGAACGCATCGACTGAGTCTTTTTGGAAAGGGGCCTTGGCTGTGAGACTGGGGATGCATTCTTTGGAGAATTTCTCGGAGATTGGGATGGAGAGTGTCTTGATGACGAATGCCTTGATGACGAATGCCTTGATGAGGAGTTCATTGATCTTGAAGATTTCTTCTTCTTTCGTTTGGATCTCGAAGAGGAACGCCTCGACGAGGATTCCCTAGATCCGCTCTCGCTGCTATCCATCATAACAAGGTTCCTCAGTGATCGTTGGGGTGGAAAGCCAGCACTGCTCTCCATGCTCGATGGAGTATCTCCAGTCGCAGCCAACAATGACCGGGCTGCCATAGAATTGGGCGTCATGAGAGGTGCGGGTAGAATGCTATCAATCTGAGGGTCGGAAGCGTATTCAGACGCAGAGCCTGAGAACTCTGATTCGCTGTTCTCAAAGTGAGTCCACTTCTCCATACCATCACTGACAACACTCTTAATCCCCCAATCATCGGGGTTAACACTCCTTTCCAAGGAAGCCAAGGAAGCACTGGGTAAACTCCCCTGGCTTGCTCTGCTTCGACTACTCCTGCTACTTTTGCTTCTTCGACTGTGACCACTCTTGCTTGATCTCTTTTTGGATTTTGACTTGTGTCTTGTATCTGACGATCCGCTGTAGTCAATAGGATTATCATCATCCACACCATCCATACCACCACCATGACGGTTCTCTGATCGTCTTCGTCGTTGATGATGTCGAGGACTACTACTACTGTGCTGATGCTGATGCTGATGCTCCTGCTGCTTGGGTGAATCTGTCTCAGACTTTTCGGTAGCCCTCATATCTGATACAAGACTTCGGAACCTTGCTTCTGACTCTGCTTTCTTTCGTACTAAATCTTCTGTTCGAGGAGACTTCCCTGATGTTCGTGGTCGTCGATTGTAATATTGTAACTCATCAATCACTGATTGAGGTGTTGTTTTCGAGGATGAAGAAGAAGAATGCATATTGTTGTGCTGATGCATCAGACTGGGCTTGGATGCCACCTCTGGGGTTATCAAATCTTGTGGAGTATGAGTATTCATTGGAGAGTGGTACAGTGTATATGTCCGCGGTCCGTACTGTACTTGTTGATACAATGAGAAAGGAGGCGCAGCGGGGGTTCAACAACTAATCCTTCTTGTCGTAGGCGTCTTCTCCTCTTATCATTCACGAAAGAGCAGGGGTCCTTAGGCGACAGATGAACAACCAAAAAGAGATGAAGGAAGTGTAGTGGTCGTTCTTTTGTTTGCAAAAGACGCTTCAAGGGACTAGATGCTCGAGATTACAAAAACGACGAAAAGCCGTGCTTGTCGAGGACCAACTGAGTTGTGTCGACAAATGTTTGGGGTGCGTTTAGGCCCAATCAATGGTTCTACTACCAGGACTGCTTTCCCGACCCCAATCACGAGAACTCACTTCGCTTGAATACTTATGGCACCTGATTTGTCCGTACCTTAACTATAAAACGTCCTTAATGTCTCTCCTTGAATAGGAAGGGCCGAAAGTCGCGAGCGGGAACAAATTTTACGCGACACTTTTGTATCGGCATTCTCCAAAGACAACTTCGCCGACACTGCCAAGTCAGCACTACTGGTACTGTACTTAAGGGTACTATCGAAAATACATACAGTATGCCATACTCGGAGTGTAGTATTAGATTTCAAGGAGCTTGCTTTCTCACTATTTCGGTGTATCCATAGCTGTTAGACATGTTTCAAGCAGATTCAAGTCATTTGATGCAGTGGCAACGAGACGAGTGGTCCCAAAATCTTGATCGTAGACACATCATGCAATGCGGACGAAGACCGTATAGAAGAAAAGCCACGTATTTTGTTGGAAGAGGGTTAAATATCTAAACATGCATAGTCTGTCTACGACGACTAGAGCTTGACTAGAACAAGAGCCGCCTTCCGAATGGTTCCGATGAGGGCTCATGTCGGCTGGCGTGGTATCATGTCCTGCCATTTTATTCATAGTATCGCTCACGACACAACTAAGCAGTCCAGGTCCAGGAGATTCTGAAAGTATGACACAAGAACTAGAACTGTAGGTTCTTTTCTCGGTAGTCCAGCGTCTTTTTCATTCAGGGAAAGAAGTTGTGACAGAGTGGTGGCGATGCGGCCTCTAATTGGACTCTAACTTAAGCCTCGTCTCTTACTTAACCCTCTGTTTTCTTACAGAGGTTCACTCTTGTGTGGGACAGCTTCACTCTTGTGGGTGGTGAATGAAAAGGACAAGCTAATAGCGCGTCCCAACATTGGGCAGATAGGTGCCAACCTGATTGAAGGAATAGTTGTGCACAGAAAGCGAAAACGCTACGTCTCGGGAAATGAACATGAACACGAACGTACGACGACAGTCCGAGGGCGACTCGACTCACTCGACTATCAAAGTCTCAAGGGAGCGATTTGATAGGAGTTTTGTTTGCTTGTCGTGTGTCGAAAATGTCAATCACGACACATGCTATCCGACGGTGTACTAACGACGTTCTCATTTATAATGTCGGGGGTGTCTCCACAATACGCCCATGGCCAAGTCCACAAAAGTACTTTGACGGGAGCCTTCTTGATAAAACAATGGGGAAATTTCTAAATCCGTCGAGGGATCGTTCTTCTTGTCGCCATTTTTTCCTTGGCGCCTCAATTATTTATGGATATGAATATATAATATGTACTCCGATCATTGACAAATTTTTGAGAAAGGGGAATTGGTATCGTATCAATAAACTATCTTCAACAAGTCACGGAGGGCCTTGAACTACTCATGCTTGTGACTGCATCACAAGAGTGGAGCGCGCTTGTGCCGGCACATGAGCCGGACCCATCTCTAATTGTTTAGGATCACTGTCGTGCCCAACCAAGATCCATGACCTGGAGCCGCCATACTGGACCACGAAGCTATACTTGTTTATATTGATTAACTATTCTCAAATGATCGTGTCATCATGCAGCAACCCATCTCTTTGACCAACCCGCACAGGCGTGGCCTCTGGACAAGTTGCTTTCGAGGGTCGGAGAGTGAGTCCAACTCGCGAGCTAGAACAAGCCACTGGCTGGGCCAGGGAAGCTGCCTAAGTGTTTATGATCACTTTCGAAGGTGATCGCGCCAATGAATGGGTCATCAGATGCGCAACCCATCTCTGACCAACCCTGCCGGAGAGTCCAACTCGCAAGCTAGAACAAGCTACTGGACCAGGGACGCTGCCTACTAATTGTTTATGATCACTTTCGAAGTGATCGCGCCAATGAATGGTTGATCAGATGCGCAACCCATCTCTTACCAACCCAGCATGGGCGCGACCTTCCACCGAGAGGAGCTGTGTGTGATGGATAGTAAGTAGTAGCCCAACGCGCGGAGACTACGATGCTAATGGACCCACGACGAAGCTCTCGACTATTTGTGTTTATGCTGGTCGTGCACAACCCATCTATGACCAACCCCGAATGGACCTCAAAGCCGCCTAAGAGGTCGAGCTCTTTCTGAGCATTGCAGAGGTGAAGACTCAAGCTATAGATCTTGAACAAAGACATCACCTACATACTGTATGTCAAAAATGGAATTCTTGTAGCTTCCCCAGTCTTTCAAGAACCAGCCAATCTTTATAGCCCCCGCTCCACTACTCACAAGCATCCAAATTCACCACAAATGAGAGCACATGACCTGTATATGGAAAAATATGCTCTTCCCCTGCCGCGACCAACATTAACCGAGAGATTTCTTGAGATAAATGGCAAGCGAAGAATCGAAAACTGAGCGGCCGGAAACTTCATACCCAGATGGCACTACTTTATCACTGTGCTGTTGACAAGTTCGAGATCGAAAAGTTGCGAAGTGAAAGCGACGATTTCGAAGCCTATCAAGGTCCGCAATCTCGTCCTGCTGCTATCACGTGCGGGTACCCTTCCTTGCGTTTGTTTCTTTTCAAAAAGTACCGTACCTTTCAGTACAGTAGCTTTTCAATGCCAATCGTGCATAATCACATCTTTTTGTTTTTTCTTGTTGTCGCAGTTGTGTTGTGTTGCGATGCAGACCCGCCACTCCTTCAAGGACCATGCTATCACAGCCATCGCAGCTTCCCTCGCCACTGCTTTCATCACCTTGCTGTTAACCAGCTCGACATCGAAAAGCCGTGGAGGTGACGACGACGATTTCGAGGCGCATCAAGGAAAGCCCGCATCATCGGACTCTGAGCACGCGCCATATCACCATGAACGACTGGCCTTGGCACAGATTCGGCACAGATCTCGGAAATTGTTGCAATTATGTCAACAACGACGAACGCTTCGTTTCTTTTCCACCGACCCCGTACCCAAGGATGTCATCTCAAACATCTTGCAAACCGCCTGTACAGCTCCCAGTGGGGCCCACAGACAGCCCTGGACCTTTGTAGCAGTTAGTCGCATGGCACTGAAACAGGAAATTCGCAACATGGTAGAGCGTGAAGAGACAGTGAACTATCAAAAGCGAATGCGCAAGAGCTGGGTATCTGACATTGAGCACCTGATGACCCAGTTGCATGACACGGATGAGGTAACCAAGCCCTACTTGACAGAAGCTCCATGGATTGTGGTGGTCTTTAAAGAGACACATGGGATCAATAGTGACGGAGAGAGGGTGGATAACTATTATGTGCAGGAGTCAGTTGGGATTGCCTGCGGCATGTTGTGCGTGGCTGTTCAGAATGCCAACCTAGTGACGCTCACGTCGACTCCAATGGGAGCCGAGAAGGGTATTCGTACCTTGCTAGGTCGTCCCGCAAACGAGAAAGTCTTTCTTCTAATGCCCATCGGATTTCCCGCTAAGGACGCAACCGTTCCGTTTCGAAAGTCTGAACGGAAAGATGCTTCGGAAACAATCATCTGGAAGGCTTGAGAGCCGATAACCTGAAGTCAAGATCGTCCAACGCGGAAGCCTGATGTATCAAGCGTTACCTCTACAGTACGTAATATAATTGTCTCCTGTCGCCACCCGAATCTTGAAACAAGAACGATGCCCCTCTATAATTTTGTTGCAATCACTGCACACGCAGCACGGAACAATTGATGGTATGTCTCAACCTTGTTGTGACTCGTGGGATCAGAACAGCAGCAACGGGCCGCACTCCTCACCTGTCTCCAGCGGGAGTTATCAACTGCAACAAGGCTTTGCCTGCTGGCATCTCCCAACTCTCGTCGTATTCATAGACTTGCAATCCACACCCTGGATTCGCTCTGTACCAAAACTTTGTTCTCCCAATGACATCAATCCGCGGTTTCCAGGGTAGACCCGTCAAGTCACCCACCATATTCCACCGGCTCTCAACGTACTCGTCCGTCACGTCAATGTCTAGCAGCGCCGACTTTGTTCCAGTGGCCAGCTTGTCGACGACAACCTTGAGATTGGCCGTGTTGCGCACAAAGGTCTCCCGCGATTCAAACGAAATGGTGGGATCGGTAAACTTGCAGTTCTCATCAAAACATGCTAAATCAATATCACCCGTCCATAGGTAATTGCGGAGCACATAGTCGTCACGGATGCGTTCCATCAGCTCCGTTGCGGTCTGCGGTGAGGGAGGAAGATCTTTTAAAGAGCAAGAGTGATGAGAGAAGTCAGTGATATGGTCCTCTCTATACATCGATACAGTACAACGGTCCTCCCCATACATTACAATTGATCTTCTGTCAACTATCATTCCATCTCACCTAGTTGCGTCTTCTCTTTGTCAGGGAAGAGCAAATTGACAAACCCTGTGAGTGCGGAGACAACTCCTTTGGAGGATTCTCCAGTTTCCTGGTACGTAGACACTTCTTGTTTCTCAAACAGCTCTGGGATCCGACGCAAACCATCAGAAGGAGGATGCCTAAACGCACTAGTTTGGATGAGAATGGAGAAGCACAGAAAGATCTTCATCGTCGTTTGTCCTCTCGATGAACTCTGTCTTGACGAAGAATCTGCCGTCAATTCTGATGACTATCGTTTGCACGATAGCCCGCTGTCGCCTTCGTCCTTTTGTCGTGTTCTTGTGTCTCCTTTCGTGTCCTTCTGGTTGGTTGTGGTGTGAGCTAGCGAAGCTAGCTGGCCCTAGAGAACCCGGAAATCGGATTCGATTAC
>JAVCKV010568003.1:0-33410 GCA_032274145.1 Herpochondria borealis | reverse complement strand
CATTTAATTCAGTAGCCTCCTCTGGAATTTCAACGAGGGAAAGCGCGATGTCTTGGCATGTATCTATATCAATTGTTGTCATGTCAACTTTGTCAATCAGCCAGTCTGGGTTAAAACCCGACGATAAATCAGTGCCGTTGAGGCCGTTCCCAATTGCTGCGAAAGAAGAACCAACGGGGGGCGTATCTGCGGAAATGGCAAGGGGTTGGATATCTTCTACCGTGGAGACGTATATCAAAGCAAAGTCTTGGGGCCCAAAAGTGTTTGGATACTTCGTCTGATTGTTGTAGTCAGGGTGACGGGAGAACCTTCTTGATCCGAAGTAACCGCCTGGTGGATTCCAACCTTTGGTCACATTGAACACAAAAGCAAAGACGTCTGTTTCGTTGTTGTAGCAGTTGGCAGCTGTCATCACAAGGTTAGGATGGATCAAAGCTCCTGAGCAGCGAGCTAGCACACTACGGGAACCATTCACAGGAGGGGCAAATGCGACAACTGGTGTCATATATGGATGGCGCCCATCCGGAATGAGTGATCCCCCAATGATTCGAGACTGAAGATGACGATGAGCTGACTCAAAATCATCAAGCACCGATCCATCGTCCATGACAAAAGGTCCCGCCATGACCTCTGGATCGTTGTCCTCGATCATCCCGGTGTTGCTGTTGTTGTTCTTGAGTTGGTGCTGCTGGTCGTAGAGTCCAAACAGAGGAATGAGTGTCGCGGCTGCGGCAATGGCAGACAAGAAGAGGCTGAAGCTGAGATTCATTGTATTGCTTGATGGCTTATTTCCGTCCAGGAAGGGAATTTTGTGAGAAAATAGGTGCATTGGCAGAATTTCTATCTCACGTCGATCGGCGGCGCGGTTGCCGCTGTGTATAATTACTACGGCTAAGTCGTGAACAGCTGCCAATTCCAGAGTGACCCATGACGTTTGACATACACCCTAGAGGATTTACTTCAATACTCATAATGTGTGTGTACAGTATGCAGTAGACTACCTGGAGGAAGAGACCGCCTCCAACCAACGCACGAGGACGATGCTAATGGCCAGGATCTACGTGCGCGATACTTTCTCGGATCAGATCACTAACATGCTTGCGTTGATGGATGCGACTTAGACTATAAGGCAGCATCATCTGAAGCGTTCTGCTGCATAGTCGCCTATAATGTAACAAAATAGTTAAGTCGCGAAGATGTTACGTTTTTGTGACGCGGCAGCTGTCATTCAATTTTATGCCAGATTAGATGCAACAAAATGGTTTGTCGCGAAGATGCCTCTTTTGTGACTAAGATGGCTTTCAATTCAATGCCAACCAAGGTGCAGGGCGCAAAATAAATGGTTTAGTCGCGAAGATGCTTTTTGTGTGATTCAGATGTCTTTCAATTCCAATGCCAGATCAGTCCGACCCTTCGTAAGCTTCAAGTGCTAGCACGTTGTACGGTGCAACGGTGAGTGATTCTCTCCTTGAGTTTCTTCTTGGCGGTGGTCTTGAGAGCCTCCGTCTTCTCTCACTAGTAGAGGGATTGTTGCCGCCAATCTCTAGCAATTCTGACAGCTAATTCTGACTGCAGTGGAAACAAATTAATAATGATCGCAATAGTGAGAGTGAAAGGTGCCTACTAGTAGCTATAGTAATACACGATCGCGGTGGCGTTGTGATACAAGAATCCGCATTCAGAGCCAAGAGAAAGACGGCTTGATGCCGACCACCACGAGTGGCTGGTCGCGAGCGACTCATTAAAAGTCCTGCGTCACTCTTTGCCCACGACACGGACCCCATCAATCCCTGACCTGGCTGGTTTCAACGGGACAGCACATGGATATCGCCCTGATGCACTAAGATAGGAGGATCCAAGGGTGTAATGCATCTAGCTTCTCTTCTCATCCGAAATGTTTGGTGTGGACTAGTGTCAGCCAGTCTCAGTGTCAGGCTACTCTTCTTGTCTAGAGTAGGCGACAGAAGTCCGCAAGTTACGAGCAAACCGCACACACCTTATTTTTTAGATGGAACCCGATCCTCTCGTTGACATCCTTTCTACTAAAACCAAGGTATAGATGGTCCGTGGCCACTACTTGCAGGGGGCTATCGATATAGTATTTGGCTTTGATAGCCAATAGCGGCTTTACCATCTTCTCCTAACCTGGTCGCCAAACACTGGAAAAAGGGAATGTACAGTAACAATTCACCAACTTCTGGGCAAGTAGTACTGACTGACAGACTCAACTCGTCGTCTGTACAGTACCACCGGCCGACGTGTGACAGAGCAGCGCCACAGCAGTCGGACAGCAGCATGTGGCTGCCAAGACCGCCTTCCTCCTCTGCGCGCGATCTTGATTATTTTACAGCCAGGGGATCCTTCTTAAAGAATCACTCGGCTTTTTCGACCGCTCGGTGGAAAGATCAGGAGCCCGTCGAGCGAAGGACACCGTTGCTCCCAGAAAGCTGCGATCATATCGTGCTGTCACTCAGAAGGAAGTGAGCTCTTGAAGAGCTTGGGGGACGACATCTTTCCCTATCAAGAGTCACAACTAACGTTGACAGGCAACATTCGAACGTTGCAGTTAGGTTCACAGATGAGGCATCAGATACATAATGTGTTGAAGTTTGGATTTTCAGCTGTTATTCAGACGTTAATCTTCACCGACGAACGGACAGACAAAGATCCAGTGCGAGTATGTCAGTGCAGTAGTTACCATCACCGCTCTTGTTAGCGCGTCTAGAGCTAGCACCTACCACGTTGTAGGACAGGCAAGGTGGGATTGCGATGATCCATTTGGGATCGGATCTTCTCGAGACACTGAAACACACCTGCATACCGTCATAACACGGGAAATCTACTACCACATTTTTTATAACAGTGTTGAGGAGTGAGTCCATTGGTGATGCTCTTGCATTCAGCGCCAAGAAGAAGTATGCCGGACCAGAATTAGTAAGCAGCATCATCAACTCTACTGCTGACTTTGAGACAGGTTGAGGGTTTCAACGAAGAGAAAACATGTTCTCTTTTCCTCATCACTGAGTATACCTACCAGCCGCAGTATACAAAGCTACTCTGTTTTTCTTCACTCGCGCACGGACGCACACACAGATAGACACGAGCTTGTTCTCATCGCTTCAGTTAATTCATTCACTTATTGTTTGCAACAACAAGTGTTGTTTCATGCTCCATACTCATCTGGCAGTCCCAGAGGCGGTGGCACACGTGGTCCAATGCGACCAAACAGTTGCACAATCCACTTTTCCGACGACACTGGTGGCAAGGACTCATGAATCGTGCGATCATCAGCTTGCAACGTTGTCGCATCGGCTGGATAGAAAAACAAGGCGTGTCCCTGTTGCGGGGTTACTTTAAAGTTCTCAAAGGCAGTTTCACCACCACCATCCAGCAATGTATTGAGATAGACGATACACGTGACCACGCGTTGTCCTCCCAACTCGTTCCACTCGGTTCCCTTGGTGGCATCCCCGTGTTTGGCAAAAATGGCACCCGGTGCATAGCGTGTCACGACGGGCGCTTCCCATTTGGACCAATCGTGGAATGTAATGTCTTGCACGCGTTCCACGAGGGGTCGAAGGAATGGAACATCGTCCTCTAAGTTCAAGGCCATGGCATCACTCGTGCGCGAGTCGTTGGAGACGAGTTTCATTATGGGGACTGCGGCAAACACGAGTCCAGCCGTTAGTGCGAGGGCTAGTGCAATAGGTGGCAGTACGTCTCCTCCTTTTAGTAGTGGGGGTACTCCTGCTAAAAGAGATAAAAAGGGCAGTGGCCAGAGTTTTGCGACATCCAGCGATACTTGAGGAGGGTTGGATCGTGTCATGGGGCGATCGCCGTTCTCCTCCTCTAGTTCTATGACGTACTCCATGTAATCCTCGCATTCTTGTTTCGAAAGCAAATCTGGAATCACAAAGACCAAGGGATCTTCCGAGAGAATCTGTGCAGACTCCTCTTTGATACGACTCCGAACGCTTGGGGCATTGAGGGGAGAGACTGATGCTGCTAGTCCATCAGCTGCTGGTGGAACGGCGAGACATGCGAGAAGCGTAACGGAGGACCGTGTGATGAACTTGTTCATAATAGATCCTTTGAATGGTGTGGTCGGCGACGGCGAGAGTGATGGATCGGATTAGACTTCATGATGTGTGATGTGTGTATTGAAATGAACAGAGGTTGATGTTGAAGATCGCAGATCCTGTCTGGCCGTTTGTCCTTTCCAGATTACCGTCTGAATACCAGCTGCAAAATTCAAACCTATCAAACAAAAAAAGCATGATCAACAGATCTGGATCTCAGTCTGCTCGCCACTGAGCAGGTGACGACAGTACTATTACAGCTCACCTACTAGCTAGCAGTACCACTAGTTGGAAGGTGTCAACACACGCTTCTTCCAGAGAGCCAGCTAGACTGCATATTAGCCAGTGTCTTACTCAAGGTGACGACGGACTAGCTACTGCGCTCGTGCTGCGTCATGGCACATGAGCTCACTGCTTCTTGCAAGGATTTTTAACTGGTCGAAGATAAATTGCTCTGTGGGGAGAAATGTATCTATATCACGATCTTAGATTTCTGCTGGGACCTTGAGATTTTCGCGCACCGCGATCTTTTGGATCTTTCCCCTCATTTTTTGGGTCTTTTCACCTCTGCGACGATTTTTGAGATTTTCCCGTATTTTCTGCTGGGATCTTGAGATTTTTGTGCACCGCGATCTTTTGGATCTTTTCCCTCATTTTTTGGATCTTTGCACCTCTACGGAGATTTTCCCGTACCTAGGATGTCTCGAGATTTTCGTGCACCGCGATCCACAGATTTTCAATCTAATAGAGTATGTCATATAGCTAGATGGCATAGCGTACATACATTGGCGGAAGAAAGGAAAGTACGCACTACACCTCCTACTCGGTGTTGAGCAGTGGAATAAATGACCTCCTCTCGTACTAGCGACGACAAGCACTGAAAGAAGGGAACACTTCCAGGAGCAAAAGTCCTATGTGATTCTTGAGTCAAAGCAGCACCTCAAGAATCGAATCGAATCAATCCTGCAAAGCCTAAAATGCATCAGATGGTTAAGACGGAGATTCCTTGCGCATCCACTTTCTACCGGAACATTCTGTACCGTATCCCAATTTCCTTGCAATTCATGATGGATCCCGTCATTGCCAGCTGGAAACCTGGATAGAGCTAACTTTGAATCGAACCGGCCACTTCAGTGTATGATTATGGGGCCTTGCTTGATAGCTTGCGACAAGCTGGTGTCCTTCCCCGGCCCCCCTTTATCTCATCCCGAACAACCCTTTGTCCGCCATCAGCAATTCTTGCCCCAACCAACCTTGAAAATATTGAAATAGCTCCTGAGCTCTCAACTCAATCATCCCAGCTCCTGCTCAACATGCTGAAGCAAGTTTGCAAACTGTTCAGAGTTTTCGTTCAAGGAGGCTGGCCGAGCAATTTGGAACAAAAGACGACATTTGCTATGGATCACTTTCAACGATTCCAATAAGGTACAGGAGCGCGCGAATGATGCTCGATATCACTGTGTGCAAACTCTCGAGGAAGGCAATCGGGTAATATACTCATTGTCATTCCACGTCAAATGATGGGTGACATCTAGTCGGCAGCTGCCCTTGGATGAATGGTAACGGCCATGAAAGCAAGATTATCGCTTTTTTTGGTTCCTACGAGGAGTTGTGATCATTATCATATGTTGGGTTATGTGTGCTAACATCACTACTTCTTCTATTTTTCTGTTGCTTCTTTGAGTTCTCTGACACCACTTCCAAGACTTGAAGACGAGCTTTCGCAATTTGGTACGCCTTCGTAAGCTCTTTTCTTCCTTGAGATCCGATACCGGAACCGCCACCGCCCTGAGATGCTGTATACCTGTCCTTCCAGTACTGGCAATATAACCCCGCGAAGTGCTGCAAATACTTAAGTTCGTCGTTCTCCAATTCCTGTGGGAGATCCTTTGTCGCGTCTTGGAGAAACTCCAAGTCGATCTTGTCGCCATGGTTTGCAACAAACCATTTGAAAAAATACCCATAGGCCTTCTTCGAGGCCTCCGAACCTGAATCATAGATCCAAAAATCGGCTTCTTCCACAGCCTTTGCTTTAGATTTTGAATTCTTGTGTTTCTTGTAGAGCTTCCAAGCGGCCTTCTCGTATTTTTCAGTGAGGTCGGCATCACTTGTCGCCCAGAGGACACGCTGTCTGAAAGTAGAATCAAACAAGTCCTTTGCAGACTTTTGACAGTCAGTTCTGGCATGATTAAGAGCAAGGATCACTTTCTGAAAGTTCTTCTTTATTGCTCGAACTTCCTTTGGGGTTGGCTTCTTGCTTTTCTGGTTCTTAGTGGAGGATGATTGGTCATTGTCTCCACTCTTAGGAGAAGTCTTTTTGGTGTTGTCCTTCCCTGTTTTCGCAGACGCCATCAAAGATGGCGTGTCACATTTCTTGACCTTCTTCGTTTTCTTGCCGGTTTTGTTGGTCTTCTTATGCACAACTTGCGACTGAAGAATCATCCTGTCCTGAAGTTGGTTGTCTTGAGGACGTCCTCCTGATCGTGAACGAGAGAAGTTGGTAGTAGTAGGTGCTGGAACAACACCGGTAGTGGTAGGGGCGAGGTAGGTTGCCATTGTTGCGGTTGAGTTTGGTAGTAGTTTGATTGTTTGTGAGTGTAAGTTTTTTAATGAGCAGATGCTTAGCTTTGGTTTACAAAGCAAGTTCCAAGAGATCCGCGGTTCCCATTCTTGCCACGGTTTGAGTTGCAATCACACTTTCTGAACTTTGTGAATGAACCAGGCGCAGGCGCCGTTTTCCGAATGTGTATCCGGACTGTGCACTGCTCACTGTCGTGCTATTAGTAACCCGAAGGTTTCTTCACGACGATTTCTCAGTTCGTCACAAATTCAAAAATAAATGATCATACAACCGAGTTCAATTTAAACCTTCTGCTGCATGAATATTGTACCATTATCATGCTTGCTGATAAATATGCCCATCAGTGCTCTTGATGCTTGGGACGTACATGCATTCCATTACCAGCAACTTTTCAGACAATAGTTCTTTGTATACAAATGTTGCCTGTAGCCACGATGACGCGGACGATAGTGGCTCTTTGTCAATTCTTGACTTTTGTCTTGTTCTCCTTCAAAAATATAAAACCGCATTATAGCTATCTTCCGTGTACCTCCCTGTATCCGCATTCAAACCTAAGGCTAGACTCACTAACAACAAAGACGAGTGGCTGCACGGCTCACTGAGTAAATCTGATGTGACGGGGTGTCTCTGACCTGTCAGGCGTTGCGAGGGTTGCTGAGGTTACAGCAACACTTTGAACTTGGCTACACGAGCCCATGCATTGTCTAAGTATCCGTTTGTGCGATAAGCAAGCTATATCTTTCCCGTGGTTAATCTAATTTCAACTCGAATGCAAGCATGTAATATGACAATGATGGTTTTCGGATCAACAGGTCGGAGTTTCCTCTAGCTTGCGAAAGGTGTCACCAACAAACGGCTCTAGTCTCGCCTGGATACTTGCGATGTCTGCTTTGCATGTAGAATCGAGCGTCCTGTACCAGAGGCATGCATGTTTCTGCTTGGCGATGGTGATCTATGGCTTGCGGACCTGGAGATTCCTACGAGCTTGGCTCTCTTACTGGAATAGAAGCGTGAGAGATAACCTACAACCTCACAGCTGAACCTCCAACCAGCTCCTCTAGAGTATGGCACACGTAGAGTGTGACATGATGCTGTATGTCGCTCATAAACAAGACCTGCTTCAAGTTGTGGCAACTTGCATTGTTGGCAATCAAGATGGTGGTGAGCGCAAAGATCCCTCATTGCTTATGCGAGGGCAATCTGTGCCTACTGTTGGAGCCAGCCTGGATTGATTGGAATTTTCTTGACGCGTGTTGAAGAATTTTATGAAGGCAGTCTAGAAATGTCATAGCGTTTTGTCACACAGTATTAGTCAATATGGACATTTTGGCTCCCGTAAAGCACCACAAGTAGACGGCAGGGACCAGGTCGCCATTCAATGATCCGTGATCGTTGTGCTTTCGGACTTGTTTTTCTACATTTAGAAGAACTTATATGCACCTCGGACTTGTGTATCCTAAAAGATGTTAAATCGTCGATTCTGGTGGATGCCGGAGTGATTCTTCTTGATATTTACCACTATGGGCCGCGACATCTCTAATACCGTGAGAAGGCTATAATGTCGGAAAAAACTGTCGATCGCGACTGCGAATAGTAATACCGTCACAAAAAGGGTGGTTTTGTCGTCTGTCCAAGCCATGTCCTAGCAAATATCTTTCAGTGCGTTCACAATCATTTATCCACAATTCAGATGCTGGAGGGAGGATTGCTGTCATTGCACGAGTAGCTTCTCGTTCAGGATAGAGAGCACTCTCATTGAAAGTTCGTTGAACGACAGTTCTCATCGTTTCCCATCATGTCAAGAATACGCGCAAAGACCTCCATCTGGAGTCTACTGATGGCTGCGATGCTCATTGGTCTCTCGCATGCCAATAGAAGATCATTTCAAACCAAGCCACTTCTGCGAAGAGGATCAAGAGACGAAGAAGCAGCAGCAGCCAGGAGATCACCGCTAATAGAAAGACCAAGACGACGACATCTCGGGATGTCTGAAGAAGGGAAGAGTGGCAAGGGAGGAAAGAAGGGACCTTCTCCAACCCGTAGCCCGACCCCTAACCCAACCAGACGACCAACCCGTAACCCGACATCTTCCAAACAACCAACGCGTCAACCATCACCTCGTCCGACACGTGCCCCAACTCCACAGCCGACGACACGTCGACCAACTCGTCCACCAACTCCGAACCCTACTCCTAAACCAACGAGACAGCCAACTCCGAATCCAACGAGACGGCCAACTCCTAATCCAACACCTAAACCAGACCCTCAGCCTGATGATGACGATGACTGCCAGCAACAGCAGCAAGGAGGCAAGAGCGGAAAGAATGGAAAGGGGAAAGGAAAGGGAACGAAGGGAGCATCCAAAGGATCGGACGACACTGATGATTTGGGTTGCAACACGAGAATCACTGCAGCTCCCATAATACCTCCAGTAGTAACGGACATCCCCTCAGTGCCACCAACACAGACACAGGCCCCAAGTGAAGCACCAACCACGCGACCAGTTGAACCAAGAGAAACAAACGCCCCTGTCTCTGTTGCTCCGATTACCGAGTCTCCAGTCACCGTTGCTCCTATCGCTGGTACGCCGGTTTCTACTGCTCCGGTTACCCAATCTCCAGTCACTGTTGCTCCGATTTCTGGTACCCCTGTTTCTGCTGCTCCGATCACCAATTCTCCGATTATTAGTACACCAAATGCTTCTCTCTCATTGGCGCCTGCCACTTTGGCTCCAACCACTGCTACCCCATTTTCTGTTGCTCCGGTGACCAATTCTCCCGTATCAGTGAATGCTCCTCCTTCTGATTTCTTTGCGACCAACCGTCCAGTCACTGTGTCTCCAATAACTGATTTCCCAGTATCGATTGCACCAGTAACCAGGGCACCGAATGTCCGATTGTCAGGAGCGCCTGCGGCCCCAGTTACTACTACCCCAGTTTCGGTTGCTCCGGTTACTAGTTCTCCCATAGCACCGAGTGGTGCGCCATCGACCCTCATGGACTGCATGAATTCCACAATCGTCAATGGTACAATCATGTGCAACCGAATGACAGACCTCGTCGGTCCTTCAGGTGTGCCGTCGACTGTACCTTCCGATGCGCCATCAAATATGCCGTCAGGGACACCCTCGAGTTTTCCATCAGATGCTCCATCAGAGACACCGTCAGAAGCACCGTCAGATACACCATCAAAAGCACCGTCAGATACACCGTCCAATGTGCCATCCGATAGTCCATCTGGCACGCCCTCAATAGTACCATCAGATACACCCTCAGCTATGCCATCGACTTTACAGTCGGATATGCCATCTGTGACACACTCGGACCCGCCAACTCATTTGCCATCCATCGCACCATCGATTTTGTCATCGGGTGTTCCATCGAACCATCCATCGGACGTTCTATCTAGTCTTCCATCAGAGGCTCCTTCGAACTCTCCTTCGGTCGCAGGAACTAGAGCGCCTATTGCTTTGGTTCCAACAAGCGAGGCACCCGCAACGCAAGCACCTGTCAACAATGGCGTTCCATCTGAATCTCCTTCCTTATCCTCCAAACCAACTTTTGATGACGATTTCGTGGAGACCGATGCCCCAGTAGGAGCTCCATCGAGTCCTGTACCAACTGTGGATTCGAGTGGTGCTCCCTCTCAACCGCCTTCTCGTGCGCCCTCAGTGAGCTCCAGACCTTCCTTTCTCTTTGAAGGTGATGATTTCGTGGAGACGGATGCCCCAGTTACAGCTCCTTCAAATCCTGTTCCTTCCATTGCTGCCCCGAACAGTATTCCATCCCTTGCTCCGTCTGCTAGCTCGAAACCGACTGATCTTTTTGAAGGCGACGATTTCGTCGAGACGGATGCTCCCGTTGCAACTCCGACTATCGGTACTCCATCGGGCTCTCCCAGCTCCAAACCTTCCTTTCGCTTTGAAGGCGACGACTTTGTAGAGACGGATGCTCCCGTTTTAACCCCGACTGTCCCACCTGGTTCAAACAGAGCTTCATCTCTCTCCATCTCTGAAGAAGAAGTAGAGGAGACGGAAGCTTTACTTGAAGCTCCAAAGAACCCTCAACCCATCGCAAGTGGTGTTGAGAAAGAGAAGAAGGAGGCAAAAGAAAAGGAACTAAAGAAGAAGGACAAGGCGGACGCTGCGTGTTATATGAACAAGACTGCCCCACCCGAAGGACACGCATGCTATGCAGTGGACTATCTTACCGACAACATTTGCTTCTTTGGTACTCAACAATGCTCTGGAGGCAAGAGACCATTGAGCAAGTGTCACTGTTCGGGTTCGCCAGTGCTCGTTTGGCACTGTGAAGCAGTGGGTTGTCCAACATGAGACGAACGCACGACCGATCGAACGATCGAACGAGTCTAAATTACTCTTGGTCCTCCGTGCACCCTTGAGTCCAGTTGGCATCATCGAGTCGCCAAGTGCAGTGTTATGGGTGCAGTGTTGACCCGTGCCACGCATTGGAGCTATCTTTTGCGCAATCTCACCGCAGACCGTGTAAAACGAAGGGCGGACTTCCATGGTCAGCCCATATAACTGCACATGTAAAAACCATTGACTCCGCCAATTGCATTTCTGAATAGACTTACTCTTGGAGCTTCTGATAAGCGTCAATTGAGAAAATGCTCCTTCTTGTCTGGTAATGTAGAGTCGTGGTGAGACTGGTGCGTATGCCGTGCGTTCAGCCTTCACCCAATATCCAGAAGGTTGCATACGATGAGAGTCGCGGCCTTGGTAGCTGGCTGGTTCAGCAATGCAGCGGATCCCGGACTTTAGGGTTTATTGGCTCTTTGCACCATGGTAGTATGGTACGATCGAGAACTGACAATGCGAGCGCCGTTCGTCGCGGACCACATCATTCCAATGTGTGATGTTGTATCATGAGATGCACTCGCAAAAGAGTGAGCTTTCGGACAATCACGCAGACTTTCACTTTTTTCAGTCTATTTAGAAGGTTGGTCAACGTTGCGAAGCACAAACAAAAATGAGTCGCGACATTTGTACTAGAAGCCATCTGACTTTATTATAGTTCCTGAATAGACACTTGGAAACTTACTGAGAGCATGCTTACAGAGCAATGCTTGCCGATTGAGAACTGAACAATTGTGCGAATCAATCAATGTGAGAGTGACCGCGGGTACAGAAATATCGATACCAGAAAGAAATGTGGGATTGCGTGGCGTTCTTGAGTTCTGATCCAAAAGATGGCAGGGAACAGCACTTTATGCCACCAACTGTGAAGGATTAAAACTGCAAACTTCATCTCTACATGTAGTCTAAGTTCTTGCCACATCATTTATGATCAAGTACAAACTATTATTGGGCATTGAGATTTTCATAGGCTTCGGCCAGACACACTGTGATAAATATCTCGGAACTCTACGTGTTTCATAGGCTTCGGTCATACACACTGTGATAAATATCTCGGAACTCAGCGACATTCAATACCGGACCGCTCCTCACTTATACCAATTACGACTATCTCTGGTCGTATAGAATAGATCAATGGTCGTACTTCGAACATACACATCTCAGTGTCACCCCAAATGGGATAGCACAAACATACCGAATGCTCTGCCCCCCGTCTTCCCTCATGATGTTGTACTACTCCATTGCTCTCCTGTGGGCACTCGCCAGTTCCTCGACGGTCATCGCTACTGCTTCAACTTGGTCGCCTTCCAATACTAGACAGGAGCTACAGCCACACGTTCGACGAGCAGAAGCGACAGCACAGCGACAACTCAGTGACGATAATCGTCGATGCTGGAGATGCAAGAAACATATAAAGCCCCGGCCTCCAACTGCTCACCCGACTCGTCGACCATCTCACCAGCAAACGCATCCACCAGTATCCCATGAGCCTCCTGTCGTGGGACATGACGATGGATCGCATGATGAGGTGCACGATGAGGTGCATGATGAGCCAGCTGATGAGCCAGCTGATGAGCTGCACGATGGACCAGATGATGAACCAGATGGCGAAGAGGAACACGAATCAGAAGAGCAATCATCATCACGATGGGGTGCTTGGCCTACTTCTTCTTGGCATTTTCCTTCCTGGATTTGGTCGCCACATCACTCGCATCATCATGACGAAGCAGAAGATGCTCCAAGCGAAGAAGAAACGTCACCCATACCTTCCTCTACACTATCATATTCGCCATCAAACACGCCGTCCGATGGTCCATCAGGTACACCATTCGGAGACCCTTCCAGAACCCCATCAGATACGCCATCCGATACGCCATCTGATACACCATCTGATGTCCCGTCAGATGTTCCAGCTGATACCCCCTCCGATACGCCGTCTGATTCACCAACTACTCAATTCAATTCACTAAAGTCAAGCGCCCCTGCTATTATCAGTCCGGTTGCTGGTACACCTATTTCGGTTGCCCCGATCACCGACTCTCCAATCTCTAGCGCTCCTGTTGTTGATTCATTGAAGACAAACTCCCCTGTTACTGCGGCTCCGATCACTGCTACCCCTGTTGCAGATGTGCCACTTGGGACACCATTGTTAACGCCATCAAGTACGCCGTCGACTAAAGTATCAGATATGCCATCATACGCATTATCAGATACGCCATCGGATTTGCCACCATCGAATGCACCATCAGATGTGCCATCGAGTCCTCCAATGGTCGTCGACACAAGGACACCTGTTGCATTAGTTCCGTCAACCGAGGCACCAGTCACCCAACCACCAATCAACGAGGATCCATTCAATATCCCATCCAACTCTCCATCCTTGTCTTCCATGCCAACAGTTCTGGTTGAAGACGACGATTTCGTGGAAACGGATGCCCCCATTGCAGCACCGATAACCCTCTTCCCAACTACTGATGATTTGAGCAGCACTCCCTCTCAAACGCCTCTACCAACCCGCGGTGCCACCTTGGCATCGAGCTCACCCAGCTCTAAACCCACCGTTCTGTCTGAAGGAGATGATTTCGTAGAGACGGATGCTCCAGTTGCGGCTCCGGCAAGTCCTCTACCAACCCGCGGTACCACCTTGCCATCGAGCTCACCCAGCTCTAAACCCACCGTTCTGTCTGAAGGAGATGATTTTGTAGAGACGGATGCTCCAGTTGCGGCTCCGGCAAGTCCTCTACCAACCCGCGGTGCCATCTTGCCATCGAGCTCACCCAGCTCCAAACTCACCGTTCTGTCTGAAGGAGATGATTTGGTAGAGACTGATGCTCCCGTTGCAAGTACTCCACCTTTCGCGGGTGACGAGAAGAAAGAGGGAGCAGAGGACGAGTTGTGCTACATGGAAACGGCAAGTTCCCCAGATCGTTACGAATGCTCCAACCACCCATACACCAGCGACACTTGCTTCTTTGGTACTCAACAATGTGATAAATTCGGCGACAAACGCCCGTTGAGTAAGTGTCACTGCTCCGGTACGCCAGTTCCTGCCTGGTACTGCGAAGCCGTGGTCTGTCCTGAAGACTAAAGAGTGGTTACGCGAGTTCTCTCAATCATTGTATGGTAGGTCTGGTTCTCGGATCGCTGGCTGGGGTTGTTTGATGTCCTTGATCCAAGAGTTGAAGCCTGCACATAAGCCCATGTACTAGCAGTGTTAATCTAGAAGCCATCTGACTTGCTTATGTTTCCTGAAGAGATTGTCGGAGAACTTATAGAGAGCTTGTCTACAGCGCAATGTTGTAGGCTTGGGAAGTGGAGTTCGTGAACAACTGTGAGAATCACTCAGGGTGGTTCGGTCCATATATAAAAAGTGGCGGGAACCCGCAGGTCAGAAGTTGTGTCCGTGACCCGAAAAGATGGCAGGACCCGAAAAGATGGCAGGGAACAGCGTTTCATGCAACAAACCGTGAACGATTAGCAGCAAGTTTCATCTCTAACTTCTTTGCCACATTTATGAGCATGTACAACTAGGCATTGCTACTTCTTGTTTGATAAAAAGAGCTCGGTCGTGATGTCATCTGTGACAAATAAGTGTTATCTGCATTCCGATACTGTTGGCTCGAGGAACCGCTCCTCACTTATGTATATATGAGCACATGCGACTTGGACGAGTGATGCCAACTTTGGTCGTACCATAGTCGTACTTTGAAGGTGCACCACGGGAGACGGATTGCTCAGCGCATAATACTCTAAAGCTTGTCGCCTTCTCTCATGCTATTGCGATCCCGCTTCATTGCTCTGTTGTGGGCTTCGACTCTTGTCAGTTCTTCGCGGGTGACATCGCCAAGGGCAATCCAAGCGCCACACATTCGAGGAGGACATGCACCAGAAGCAACATCAGCACAACACCGAGAACTCTCATGTATGAGATGCAAGAATCCTGGTACTGCTTATCCGACTAGTCGACCAACCAGGTCGCCGACTCGTGCCGCTGCCAAGATCCCGACAAAGGCACCAACTAGACCAGCAACTAGAAACCCTAGTAGGGCTCCCACTCCGTACCGCTCAACGCATCGAACCAAGTACCCTTCGAAGAGTCCGACGAAGTTTCGCTCGAAGCACCAAACAAAGTTCCCTTCGAAGAGTCCAACCAAATTGCCTTCGAAGACACCAACCAAGAGACCATCAAAGGCACGTTCCAAAAGTCCAACTCGTCAACCCACTGTGCCACCAACCGATCCTCCCACTACGCCGCCAACTGATCTTCCGACTCGTCGGCCAACACACCCAGCCCCTGAATATCATGTCGTGGAGGAGCCGAATGGTGAGGGAGGCGATGATAAGCCAATTGACGAAGAAGAACAAGGGTCATCGGCGCGATGGGGTTCTTGGCCTATTTCTTTGCATTTGCCTTCTTGGAGTTGGTCGTCGCATCACACGGTGTATCATTACGAAGCTTCATCCACACCGCCCTTTCCACCATCCTATGTGCCATCAAACACGCCGTCCAATGGTCCATCAGGTACACCATCCGAAGCATCTTCAGATATCCCATCTGATACGCGATCTGAGACACCATCTGATCGTCCCTCAGATACGCCATCTGATTCGCCAACTACTCACCAAGAGGACACAGAGCCCTCTATTGTTGCTGTTGTTGTTTCTGTACCAATAGAAAGAACTAGAGCTCCTTCTCCGGGAGTCCCAGTGTTCTCTGGTAGCGATTCTCCGGTCGCTACTATTGCACCTTTGACTGGTGTTCCCATTTTGGTTGTTTCAGTCACCGAATCTCCAGTTACGAATGCTCCAGCTACTTTGACTCCAGCTACTGGTACTCTCGTTCCCGTTGCTCCAGTCGCCGACCCTCCGACTACTATTAGTGCTCCTGCTTTCGATTCGAAGGCCCCTACTAGTTCGGCACCAGATACTGGTACCCCGGTTTCGATTGCTCCGGCTTTTGATCCTTCGGTCTCTATTATGGAGATGAATGCCCCGCTTACGTTACCTAGTGGTACGTCGGTTGCCACTGCGTCCCCGACAACGGGCGCTCCCCATTCATCGCAGTCTAGCGCCCCTGTCATTTTGGGTCCAGGTGTTGCTTCGGTTGCTCCAGTTGCTCCGGTTACCGATTCTCCAGTTTCTCTTGCTCCTGTTTTATTGGCCCCAATCACTGGTACACCTGTTTCAGACGCGCCATCAGATACACCATCGAATTTACAACCAGCTATGCCATCACGCACACTGTCAGATACGCCATCAGGTTTACCGTCCTACACACCATCGGTTTTGCCATCGAGACCTCCATCGAATGCTCCATCGAATGCTCCATCGGATGCTCCATCAGATACTTCATCGAGTCCTCCATCGAGCACTGCCATGGAAACGAGGGCACCGGTTGCATTATCTCCGTCCACCGAGGCACCAGCGTCACAATCTCCCGCCACCGAGGGTCCTTCTAAAACGCCACCCGCATCCCCCGAAACGAGGACACCTGTTGCCCTAGTTCCGTCAACTGAGGCACCAGCCACAAACCTGCCCATCAGTCCATCTAAGATGTCATCCGAATATCCATCGCTGTCCATTAAACCAACTGTTCTGTTCGAAGGCGACGATCTCGTGGAGACCGATGCTCCCGTTGCAAGCCCTGGACCGACTACTGATGATTCGAGCAGTAGTCCCGCTCAAGAGCACTCTGGCACACCCTCTGACAGTTTGAAACCCACTTTTCTGTTTGAAGGTGACGATTTCGTAGAGACGGATGCTCCAGTTACGGCCCCGGCAAGTCCTCTTCCGACCACCTCACCATCAAGTTCTCCCAGCTCTAAAGCAAACGTTGTGTTTGAAGGCGACGATTTCGTAGAGACGGATGCTCCTGTGGCAGCTCCGTCAAGTCCTGTACCGACGACATCACCATCAAGTTCTCCCAGCTCCAAAGCTAAGGTTGTGTTTGAAGGCGACGATTTTGTAGAGACTGATGCTCCTGTGGCAGCTCCGACAAGTCCTCTACCGACCACCATATCAAGTTCTCCCAGCTCCAAAGCTAACGTTGTGTTTGAAGGCGACGATTTTGTAGAGACTGATGCCCCCGTTGCAAGTCCTTCACCTGTTATGAGGAGGGAACGCACGTCAAGACGTGCTACATGAAGACGAGTTCTATTACTCAGTCTTCTTGACAGACTACGGCGTCACAGTACCAGAGAGGGGTGTTGGAGCAGTGACACTTGCTCAAAGGACGGTTGGCATTGCCACACTGCTGACAACACGTATCAGCAGGATATTCGTGCTTTGGGCATTCGTAGCTCATTCATACTGCAGTATGGTCTTAGGCCCGTGTGTCAAGTGTCAAAGTTGAGGGTTTGAATTCAACTCATTAAAAAGCTCCTGCTGCGTTTCACCTTGCTTGCTTTCATTAGCGAATCTAGTAGATGCTTTGCAAACCAAGAAGTGTTCTTTCGTGCATCGAACAAGACTCGTAGCCCTACACCAACAACTTGCTGGGCGTTGGGCATCCTTGACTTGCACAGCAGTGGAACTATTTGAATGTTCCTCAGATACCCTTTGTTGGCTCGATCAACTCCTGATACACGACACACCTCAAGGAGTGAAAGAGTCACCTAGCCGAAACCATCCAAGTTTTCTTCTTTCTTGACTGCTTCGAAAAGGATGCCACAAAGACTACTCTATTCCCCGATGTAATGTGCAACCCCTTGTGGTAGACTTGTCCTCCAAACAAGAGTGCCGTACCAGCGCTTGGTGTTACTGTTAGAGAGGGACTGTGCATGCCCTGGATTGGCTGCAGTTGTTCCGACCAGAACGCGGTTCCGCCTCCTTCAAAGTCCTCGTCGGGCGAGGAGAGGGGCATGAGTATCGTCAAGGCCTTATTGTCCTTGTGCACATCAAAGTGACCATCTGGTGGATAGTAGACATTGATTGCGGGTTCTCGGATACTCCACACCAATTGGTTGTTTTGAAATAAATCCAATATGGAAATATCAACACGTGGGTACTGATGAGGATTGCCAAACAGAGTCTGTTTGATGGATGGACACATGTCTTGATCAACATACGTCAAGACTCGTTCCATAATCACGTCTTCAATAAAGGATGAAATTTCGAGTGGCAAAGGATCCTGAACCTGTTCGGTATCGGGAATATCGTTGCGACTCGCCGCAGCAAGAGTCGGCATGCGCACACACTGCATACCACAAGACTTTGATTTTTGTTCTTGCTCGCGAGTATCAGAGGCGGCAGCTTGCAATGAGGCTTGCACTAAAAAGTCAATCTCGTCTCGTGACAGTATATTGGACAAGCTGACGACGCTCTTTCCCTTTGCAATTCGTACTCCCAGTGGCGGTCTACCTTCTTCTTCTGCAGCAGCATTCGCACAATAAGTGCTGAGCGACCGTCTAGCTCCTCCGTCGATAGAGACTTCTTCTACTTCAATCTTGTCCTTTTCAAAGTCGCATGACTTCATCTTTTTGCCTACGTTGATCAAGAGGGATATTGCGACAGCTTGTAGCACTCTGGAGAGGCAGACTGCGGTGTAGAAGTGAACTAATAGACTAACAACAACAGCAACAGAACAACAACAGCGGCTTTTGGGCAAAAATAGGCTTACACGTGGAAACCCGTTATTGTTTCCATCAGGATATGAGCGAGTATCTACTGACTACTGGCTACTGGCTCTTAGGGACCACTCTCAAACTGGTTGCTTGTTGCTCACTCTTCGCTGTTTTCGGTTTTAGCACATGGGGGGGGAGGTTCCACAGGTCTGATGGGAGACCGGGGGGCTAATATCTATCCGTGACGACGTACATCTAAGTATCCTCTCCCGCACCTCTCGGGTATGATCTTCTGTATCTTTCTACACCTCCGTTGCGACCTTCGCTCACTTGCAGTTTGACCAACAAGAGCTGAGTGAAGTGAGTGATGCGCCTGTCGTGGGCAGCTGCTTTCGTCGCACAAGACTGTCCGCTGTCTTATTACGCTGGACCACGTGAGGTGATTCAGAAGCTCAACGAGGCGAGTGAGTTGGCGATACTACCAATTGGCAGAATAGATATGTACTATGCAACAAATAGAGGTGCCTTCAGACATGAGAAGTGTCGTTTTCAGAAATGTGTACTTGAGTATATTGAATACTACATCATGTACTCTACTGAAAGCCAATGACATCACAAGGTGTGACTTCGGCAAGACTAGATTATTGGGACACGATCCGCAGAGGAGGTACTTCCTCTCGTGTTCCAAACTGTTCCGTAATGTATCGCGACTCTTCATCCGCGCGCTCATCGTGAGTGATGAGACCCTTGAACGATGGCAGTGAATTTTGTCGCGAAAGCCCACAGCCTCTTGGTCCTCGTTGTCCTCCTCCTCCAACAGGAGATACTAGTACTATGGGTATCATGTTCTCTTCAAAAACATTTGAATCTGAGAGACTGCGTCTGTGGGCAGCACTCTTGGCTTTCAGCTTTGGAGATGATGCTGACGAAGACTTCCTTCTCGTCGTCTGGATTTCGTCAAAGCATTGTCCTCGTTCCAGTCCCAAAAGTGAAAGTCGAACCTCCAAACGACCACTCAAACGCTTCTGCAACACAGCCTCACGGGAATCATATGTGCCGAATACGACATCCCATAGACGGAATCGTTTTGCGAAATTGATGGTCTTGCGGCTGTGGTGAAGATCATGGTCGACAGCTGTGGCCATCAAAAGTTCAGGAAACAAACGAGGAAGGATTGGAAACTGCATAAAGGAATGCCAATTGTCGTCATCAATCCCTGAATGTCCACCAATCTCGACACTCGTCTTGTACGTCATGAGCAAGTGTAATTGGAAGACGGTAAACTCAAGACCCAGCAAGGTGAAGGCAAGTGCGGCCGGAATAATGTTGGTCAGCACAAAGTCTGCAGTAGTCATGATAAATGTTGAGAGTGGACCTGGCTTCTCATTCAAATGGTGATCATAATGCAACAACATGTACATCTTCTTGTTCATGTGAGCTATGCGATGTGTCCAGTAGTGGAAGAAATCGAACGTAATCTCCCAGAAGAAACTCTTGGGAATGAACAAGACCCACTGCATGAAGAAGTTGTATGGGCTGTCGGTGATGATGAGCGAGTCACACCTCAACGCGGAGAAGATAACGGCCGCTTCAAACAAGGCGAGCTTGAAGAACTGAAGGAGTTGCGGGACGAGAGGCTCCTCCTCTGAGTTGTTTACAGCATGAATACGGTTCTTGCCATTGTTGGCTCGCATCTGAACGAAGGTGAGGTATGCAACGACCGCCAGAGCTCGGAAGCAGAGGCCAAGGTAGGCGCCCATGAAGCCAAAGAACAATCCATCGTAGGAGAGTTTGTAGCAGAAATAGGCAAGGGAAATGCAAGCACCGTTGCAGAGTAGAAAAGGGACCAGCATCTGTTGAAGATCAGCCTTTGTGAGCCTCACTTCCTTCAAATTCTTCTGTAGAGCTCTCGAGAAGGTCTGCATCATGGTAGCTGCTAGCCTCTCGGTGTTTTGGAACTGGGAAAGTACCAGTTCGATTAAGTCAGCTTTCGAAGATCCTGTCATTGTCCTGTGTGCTTGCTATAGTATGACGCGCTCCTGGTTTTTGTGAGGTGTTGTGCAGATGGTTTAAAAAAGAGCCGTTGAAAAAAGGATGCAAGTTTCACCGAACTTCGAAACTTCGAAACTGCATTTGAACTTAGCCCAAAGATCTCTTTTGTAGAACCAAGCATCGCTAAATGACGCATTCTGTTAGATATGCCACGAGTGGTCCTGTTTGACGTTTTGTTGATAAAGGAACCACGACATGGCGCACCTTTGCAAGATTGAAGTATCCTGCGAAAGGAGATGTCGTTGAGCGCATTGAGTTCGGTAAGGTGACATACCCATCTAAATAATTGGCCATGGCGACATAATTAACAGACAGTGGCCGCTCAACCGTCTTCTTTTGTGACGAATGATAAAAGGAAGTGTCCCTTCTGTTCTTGAAAACAAGACGGTAGGCATTGAAGTTGAACGTCATCAGATGTGGGTACCATAGGTAGGATGAGTAAGTACTAGGATCTACACAGATCAAGACAAAAGGATTCGGAAAACTCAAAACGCACACGTCAGTAACAAGCACTCGCCAGCGCGCTCGCCATGTAGGTACAATGAGGGCACAAGACTAACTTCCTGAAACTGCTGTACTGTGTAGATACTGGCTGCCGTTGAGAAGCATAGCAGGTAACTTCGGAGATCGCTGCTAGCAACCATCCGCGAGGGCACATATCTCCTCTCCCGCACCTCTGCTAAGATCTTTAGGAAGTTCTCACACACCTCGAGCATTGGTAGAGTATACTACTTTGTTGGGGCGGCACCAGCAGGACACATCTATCAATGCGCCTCCAGAAACAGAGCAGTATCGTCGCTCGCTGCTGATTAAACTTCCTGTGGTCAAAAGCAGAAAGGGTGTCCATGGTATTATTGCAAATAGAGCGACGAGTAGGTGACCGAAAGCACTATTGAATCACGCGAAATCCTCTGATAGTACCGCATTCGGTAGGTCCTCGGAACTTGCTGTACCAATATGAAATAAGCTAGCTCCTCTTGCATATTCGATCGAGCCCTTGTTCTTGGTAGGAAATTCATAGCCAGATAGTACGCCCAAAGCATGCTGATCACGGCCGCTCGGGAGAGCACACAGCCGACACTATATTGCTACTGTTCTGCTACTAGTAGTGAGAGAACACACTGCTGGGCACGATGAAGAATCGTAGGACACCTGGCGTTTTCGAGCTCTGGCATACTAGCTACTGGAGTATCAGTTCGTCTTGCTAGCTGACAGAAGGCATCAAACTCATTCATCTGCATGCGCAGTGCTGCTGGTAGGGATGGCGTGATCGCTTTGAGTGTGGAGAGATGCAATGTACTCGTCTGCTAGCGAGCAAAAAATACTATCAGACATACCGTTGACATCGCAACAATTGCCTCCATTAGAGATTGAACATCTTCGAGTTACGTGGATTACTCTGAGTTATGTTGCTTGAAGTGGTACGCGATCCTAAGCGTGTTCTTGTTGTGTGTGCAGCCTTGATGTGTCGCAGTCAGTTGTGAGAGGGCCAAAAGGACCGGTTGAACTCACGTTCCTAGTCGTTACGCCCGCGGCTGTCCACAAAAATAATGTCACACGACTGTCGGTGATGCGATCCTGAGCGTGCTTGCAGTATTGGGGTGATGAAGCGTGTTTTGAGAGACAAAAGGTGGAGTGCCGGTTGAACTCACGTTTCTAGTCGTCTGCATCTCATTATGTCGAGGCATTTGCGAAATCAGTCACATGATGCCGTACTTGGGAACACCCACAAAGCACGGCGTGATAAGATTTAAAGCCGCACTCCTACCAGCTGACAGCAAGAGGAAATCAAAAAATTCTCGTCGGTGTTACACTCATATTTCTCACCTTCTTAAACAAAGGTGCGTTACGAACAAAGCCAGCCACCATGAAGTTCATCCCTTCTTTGTTCGTCGCAGTGCTGATATGCACCCTAGGTGCATGCTCTGCTTCGTCCTCCTCCCTACGCGCGATCATTGGTACACCTAATCTCGACAGACTCGTAACCATGATTTTGGCTTCTCAAGAGGACCATATCGGTTTCCATCGAGGGGTCCACGTTGATGAAGTGTCAACATTTCTTGTACGAAAGGCGTCATATGCGCACCAAAGGTAAAGAAGAATGGCTGTGACTGGTGCATCCGCGACAGGCTCAATGGATATATCAATGATACCACACCCGATATCCCCGACATCGAACTCCACAACCTTCAGGGATAAAGGCCGTGCATTCCAGCTGGTGAGTGCACCATCAAGCTAGTATAATTAACGTCTGTGTCCTCACTCTTGGTCGCCAGAGCTTCCAATTCTCTTCTCCCAATCACCTGTTGTGCCTCTTGTGATAGCCGTCGTCTCCCAGCGATAATGACATCTTGGCCTCCATGATTGCTTGCTTCTTCGGATGTTATTATTGGCCTTCGCAGAAGCGTCAGTGCAATATTGACTTGCTCATACTAAAACCAGCAATTCGGAGGGCTTATGTATGCACCACTACTCTACAGGTAAGAGCGACGGTGTTTGTTAGTAACGAGTACCTTTTACGAGTTCTAAATGAACTCCGCTCGGATTTCTTCCAAAAAGGTGGCTATCGTGTTGCGATCATACGATCGTGCGACATCCAGAGGAGTCCGACCAGCTTGATCCTTGGCGTCGAGACCGTCCGGAAAGGCGCCAACAACTGCAAGGGCAGTCTCGCGCAAAATATGCTTCTTGGCTGCCAAAATGTGAATGGGGAGGCTACCATCGGCAGTCGCCATGAAAAAGGCTCGTGGAAACTTCTCCTTATATCTCTGTACAATACCCACATAGCCCGTTGCACAGGCGCAATGTAACGCAAGCCACCCTTGCGAATCTGCAACCTTCATGCTTTCAGGGTCGACTGTCAACAAACTTGATAGCGCGTCTTCAAAGTTGTGGCCAGGATGAGAGTTGCAATAGTCGAATCGAAGAGGACGTTCCCATTCTTCTATGGTGGGAGGGTCACGATTAATCACCACTTGAACAATATCACGTGGGTGCCCCCACGAAACGTTGAGATGGAGGGGTAGCCAGCCCTCATTGTCTTGGACCAACACAGCAGCGGGAAATGCCACCAACAACGCTTCAATGGCGCCATTGCACAATGCATTGGCACATGCGGCATGTAAAGGCAGCCATCCGTCCTGATCCGCGTGGAGGGCCACATTAGGAAGTTGCTGGACGATCCATTCAACGGTACCCAGCCCCCGAATGGGAAATCCAGTTCTCCCTTCAAAAGTCATTCCCATGTGGCGGTGCTTCAGTAGAGTATACTTGCTCCATTCGGTTTCATTTTCCGGATAACACTTTCCTCCACTCAAAGCTCTCGCTTTCGCTGGACAAGGTCGACAGACACAGGCGTAGTGAATTGGCAAACGACCACACGCACTAGCCGTCGTCATGGCTGATGGGTATAGCTCATGAAGATACTTGATGAGGTCCAGGTCAGCACGGTGTTCGCAGGCCAGATGTAAGGGCATGCGGCCATCCTCCGTGGCCATGGAAATGGCTTCTGGAAAGTACTCCACAATTTTCTGGACGAACCAGAGCTTGTGGGCGGCCCCACATACATGGTGCAACGGAAGACGCCCTTTTTTGTCCGGAGTTTCGATCCCTTGGGGATGAAGAAGCATCAAGGCATCCACCACAGCCTTGTTGGGGGACATGGCACTGCAAGCCAAATGGATCGGCAACGCTCCGTCCTTCGTCGGCTGGGTTGCGGCTTCGATGCATTTGGCCAATACCGACAAAATTATATCATGGTTGACATCATTCGTTGAGCGCACCGCCACGTGCAGGGGCAGAAAGCCATTGTGATCAGCCACCAGGAGTGCTTCGGGGTAGTCCGCCATAATTTGCTCTAGGACGGAGCGATAAATTTGGGGTGTTCTGGAACCCAAGGCAGTTGCAAGCACTAGATGAAGAAGCAATGTTTTCCTCTCCTCAGTAACATGTTTCAATCCTTCCGGGTACTTTTTCAGCAGCCACTCAATGGCAGGTGGATTTGCAAGCACAAGGTGCACGGGGAGATATCCGCGGTGGTCGGGCGTTTTGATTGCGTCTGGATACTCATCTGCCAAGTACTGGAGGACGGGCGGATTTGGATTGATCGCACATGCCAAATGAAAGGGTAGTACGCCATCGTGTCGTCCCTTGCAGCGGATGGCTTCGGGGTAGGCTTCCGCGAGCATTTGAATGTAGTCCTTTTGAGTGACGGTCTTTTCCGCACGACAAGCCAGGTGCAAGGGAAGGTAGCCACTGCTTTCATCCTCGGAAGTTTCGGGGATTTTCATTTGAGCAGCCTCGGGATAGGCATCCAGGAGTAACCTCAATTGCTCAGTCTTTTGATTTGTTTGCTCATTGCTTACAATGCTAACATGTCCCAAAACTAGCTGGTGAAGCGGATAATAGCCCTTGTGGTTGGCCGCACAGGCCGCGATAGGATGAGCTTGCAAAAGCTGTTGAAGCATAATCAGCGTGCAGGCCTCGCTTCTAACAGCTAGGTGTAACGGAAAGTTTCCCTCGTCGGTAGCCGCTCCCGCTGCTTCGGGGTAGGTCTCTATCAAGTACGCAAGGGCCTCGTCTTGATCGCGACGAACAATAAAGGCACGTTGCTCAAAGATGTCATGCAAAAGAAGACGTCCCTTGGAATTGGGAATAGACAGGAGACTTGGTTCTTGTTCGACGAAAATGCGAACCGCATCAACCCAATTGTTGCTATAGTTGGAGCGTAATCCATGAATAGGAAGATTTCCGTTGGCATCCTTGTGCATCAATGCTTCGGGGTAGGCTTCGCAAATGATCTGAACGATACCAATATTGACCCATGCTGTACTGTTGAAGCACACGCGGTGTAACATGGTCGTTCCATCCTCGGGGGAGATTTCCTTTGCCAGGTGTAGTTTATCGTGAAACAAGAGCTCGAATAACAATGTATACTCGTCAGTTATCCACCTCGATGATTTCAAGCAAATCTCCAAGGGCGTTTGGCCATTTTCATCCTTGACGTTTTGAATTTCCGGATCCACCTCTAAAGATGTTTGTAAAACGGACAGGGGGCAAGCACTATTTAGAAACTTGTGCAATGGATAGGGAGGCTCGCGCAAGAGGTGGGGATTTTTGCGAATCTTGGCGTCAACTGTTTCGCGAATCTCCATTGGCCATCCATCCTTACTAAGTCTATTCGGAAGCAGCTTGGCCAATTCTTGTGCTGCGGTTGCTGCTGGGGCAACGAGGGTGTTTGCAGGGTTGTCTTCGGAGGCCATGATGGTGGAGGGATCGGAGGATTGTAATTGATAGCGATAATTAAAATGACTGGGCAAAACTGTAACTTCAAACTGTTGTTTTATGATGGATACCTGGTCCAGAAATCTTGTCAGTCCTGGATTGGTGGAAAGAGCTGCCCGCCACTGGTACTTAGAAGCAAATTTTCTAAACCGGCTTACTACGAAGCCAGCATGATTCTCTTTCCATTCCAAGATTGACCGACCCGCTACATCATGATGTGGAGAGTTCATGGACTCTCTGACACGCGCCGTGCCAGTGGCATTACGAACCTAACCATAGATCGACTGATGATGATTCGCGAGACGACGTACGTATTTGACATCTTGACGTCGATTTATAGAATTTGGCTCTGGGAAGTGTGCATGGCGCGTGTGGACCGTGCCGTGCGTAAGCTGACATGATAGAACGGACACCTGGCATCCAAGATACCGGCTATCCATAGCTATGTCTTCTCGGCACAATTTCACCGAATTCTGTCGAAGGATACTAAGGCGTCTCACTTTTCTCTCGTGTAGGCTACAGCATTTTTGTATGACGATCACCTTGATACTAAAGTCGAGACGTCAAGATATCTTTCGGGAACATCCTCCAACCCAGGAGTATCGCATCACATGACGCGGACAATGGCATCACTGTTTGTTCATGTGGGAAGCCCAATGAACGTGCCACACCGCCACGACCGAGTGCCACGGACCTGCCTTCGGTTGGATCCTGATTCAACCTACTGTTCTCCGGCCGGGTCTTGGTTCCAGATTGGGGCATGTGCACAGATTGGATTCACAACCACAAATTGCATTATGCAGAAGATGCAGTTATATGTGCAGTTACAAGGATGATCAACTACCGTGTGATCATAGTAGAGAGGTTAACTGCTTTTCTGTGAATGGGATCGGATCAACATTGGTGGGATTGGTTTGAGCGACGCCACGTGCTAGAACACATATTTATTCTCCTCATTGCAATTTCAAACACCACAAGATCTCACAATTCACAACGCTTGCTCATTGATAAAGCAACGTCGTCCAGAAGCAAACTATTGCTACACATCCAGAGGTTTTACATCTGCCAAGATGAGTTTCAACGATGGTCACCATGTCGGAGAGCTTTGTACTACGGTGGAGGATACTAAGAAAGCGATGAAGAAGGACATGCCTAGAGCCGGTAGGGGCGCTGCACCTCACCCTCGCAGATCGGTAGGCCGCATCTTTGGTTCCCATCAGACATGCGGGCTCGTATTGTGTATGATCGTGGGCTTATTGTGTTCGACGCTAGGAGCGGCAGAGACGATGAAGCTCCCCGAGGAGTGGGTACCCAAGGAAGAAGCTCATAAGCTCGACGTCACCCGTGCTACCGAAGCCGAGATGATAAAGCAATTTGAAGCATGTGACGACGTTGAGGTTGCGGATGATGGGTCTGTGAGATCCACCAGCAAGTACGCGCCTCGCGAAGGACAGGAGGAAAGAGTTCCGGGGACAAGGCGACTAGACCCCAGACTATTTGAGATTAATTTTCGAGGTCTCTCTCCCCACGACAGCTGGTCCGTCTTGCTGGCGACCAACTTTGGCGTTCAGGCGCAGGTCATAGCTCCCTCTGGTGTGTCGTGCAGTCAGAGTGGTGGGTCTGTGCTCTGCACCTGTGCCTCACCACCATGTACGTCCATCAAGCTCAAGTGGTTAGGACAAGTGGCGCAAGGTGATTATGTGGAAGTCATGTTTTACACCCCAACTGGTGAAAGTGACGGCTATATGGTGGGAAGGTACAATGACGCAACGGGTATAGCGGTTGCGAATGTACAGACAGGGCATCCTGTTTACGTTACAAAGGTGGGCTACAATGACCACAGGTTCAGGAGATTGTTGACGAACCACGGAGTAGGAGCTGGGTGGCACACGATGGGCAAATATACTGCTCAACTAGGTGGCGCAACTCTGACGGAGATGCACCATTGTGGCCTGAGCAACGTCCCCCAGACGGAACTACCAGGTGTTGCCCCCTTCGCGAACAACTGTGTATCGAGGAGGAGGCTCGGACCTGTCACGTGTGTCCTAACCGTCACGCTAATTTGCGAAGCAGTTGGTACAGCGGGATCCATCATGACTGCCACATTCGAAGGTGCTGCTGTGTTGGAGGTTGCTGGTACGGAAGTCTCCGTTTTGGCCGATGATACGTTGACCGTCACCGAAGCGGGGTGGAAGGTGGAGTCTGGGAACGTGGTATTTGAATCAGGGTCGGCGGAGAGCTCTGTGGTCGAGCGGGTCCAGATTCCAAACGATCCATATGGCCGCACTCAAAACGTATTTAAGTACGGTTTCAAGCAGGTCAACAAGCCCGTCGGTAGAGTTGTCAGGCACGAGACGAAACGTCTTGGGAATAGAGTCATTGGGCACACCATCGAGTCTGCCGGGATTCTCCCACAGGCGTACCTTGGTAACTTGGGTGGCACTGGAATGGCAACCATGAGTGCCACCGTTGGGAGCTCGCTCCTCTTGCAGGCAGGAGGGGTCGCGGGTGCTGCCGGGGAGACTACGGTGGAGCTAGGAATATCCAATGCCGGCTTTATTGTCGGTAGCTTGGGGTAGGTGTCGATTTCACCACTGATCCGGTGATAGTAAGCAGAAACTTGATAACCGAAATAGGAGCACTCCAAAAACAGGAGTTGTAGCTGTATCGCATCGGCATTTCATCAGATTTAGGATAATTTCTCGTTCTGTTATCTCCTTTGGAGTACCACTGTATCCTGCGTTGTTCTCGAGTAGGGCTTCCAGGAAATCACAATCTGAACCGCTTGTACGTTGAACTGGTGGGTTGCTGCACGCTGGTTGCAATGCTTCCGCGACCACTTGCGTGGCAAGCTTGAATCCAATTCATGGCCTCCACCCTCAGCAAAAGTAGCGCGGCGCCTGTTCTTTCCACCTGCATGTGCCATAAAGGTGGGAAATTGCGGCTGAACATGTTTCAGATCGTACATACTCGTGGACTGACTCGTGAACGATTGTGAGAATGAAATTGCAAACTTGGCTAATAGTAAGATAGCATCGCACTCTGTTGACATCATTTGTATAGAGCGTCTAATAATAGAGACATTCCTGGTGGCATGACAGGAGTTCGTGATCGGAAGTGTGATAGTATATCGCCAGCCTGTCCACAATAGTATTGTGGCTTTTGTGACTTGACCCGAAGCCCGAAACTAAAAGATCAAGGCACAATATTATTATCAACAGCAATCCCCGCTTTTCTCAACAATTATGGCACTCATAAAAGTTATCTGCGCAATCTTTATGACAACGTATCGTACCTATTTGCATTATTGCCGGTTTTGGCCCATTAGGAATTGAAGGTGCTGCTGTAGTTGAAATACATGTACAGTAGATGTAGATGTAGCGGCTCTAGTACATAAGGCTTCCAGGCTCCCCAAAGACTAGAAACTCTCATCATTTGCCAATATGTTTTGGATCTTTCTACGCTTCTGCGGTTACTATAGAATTCAATTCTGAGATCACCTTAACGTTCGGTGAGACTGTTGCTTCAGGGTGCACCTGCCAGTGCCTCCAGAAACAGTTGACAAGCAGCGTGGTCGTCTTTCCATATTGGGAGTGATAGCACTCCTGCTACAAGCCACGCGACGGCGGATGCAGTAGCAGCAAGAACACAAAAATCGATCGTCGTCTCTCGGAAGGAGGAGTTTCCATATGCCAATTGAACTGACAACAATGTGGCCAGTTCGATGACCTGTGGTGGTAGCTAGCCACCGCAGGCTATATGTCTCATATTTTATAGCTAGGACCAACGATGGTTGGCACAGAGAGACGAGGATTCGATCGAACCTTCCTTGGGAATGAATTGGTCATTGGAGCCAGCCAGATAGTACGTATTCGTGAATATTAGCTAGCTGCTGACTATGGATCAGATAGATCGATTATGTTCGTGAATGCTTATTGTGAGAATTGATCAAAACGCCAGACCGGAAACTAGATTGTAAGAAAGCGTCTGACTCTTTTGACATCATTTGTACAGAGGGCCTTAAATATGTGAGGTGTAACTGGCATTAGACAGGAATTCGTGATTATTCGCCAGACTGTAATTAAAGTGATCGCAGGATGTCTGGTATTGGCTTTCGTGACCGAAAACTGATCGAAAAGATGGCAGGGAACGCTATTATATGGATTTCTCCCCAATAATTATGGCACTTCCTAAAAGTTCTGTGCCACAATCTAGATGACAACGTATCAATCAGCATCAGTGCCGGTTTTGACCTTTTAGGAATCATCCACCACACATATATACATTATAAGAATTGGAGCTGCTGCCATAATTGAGATAGATGTAGCGGCTTTACGGTTTCTCCGCGACAGGCGGAAAGCGGACTCCACCTCATAATTTTGATCAGAGCTACAATGTCAATTACGACCTGCAGGTTCCATCGCGTATGCTCGGAAGTTTCTCGATGGCTTCACATATCTTTCAACTCCAAGATTTGCAAGGTCCCTGAGCACATCTGCAGTCCAAACTTTGAATAGTCTCATCGTCCTCTACCATGGTTGTTTCCAAGGCCTACATCTTCAATCTACTACGGTGGGTTATATTGTTCAGTCTTTTTCAGGCTGCGACGAGTACTATTCCAGCTCCGTCACCTTCCGACAGGAGGGAACTGCAACCAACAAACCCAAACATGGTGCCGCTTCGAGGCGGGGCACTAAGACAACCAGCTAGAGCGCGGCGAAGACTTTCGAGTAGTGACGATGGCTGCAAGAATTGCCCCACTCGTTCCCCAACCCGCAGCCCAACGAAGAAACCCAAGCCCACGAAGCACCCAACACGTCGGCCGACTAAGAAACCTACATCCACGAAGCGCCCCACGGCGTACCCGACTCCTAAACCCACGAAGCAGCCCAAACCCACAAAGGCGCCGAAACCCACAAAGGCACCCAAACCCACAAAGGCTCCGAAACCCTCAGGGTCGGGGTCAGGTTCGGGGTCTGGATCTGAGGACGATGAGGTGGTTGAAAAACAATCTCCGATTTCTCCAATAATTCCGACAGCTCCGGTATCAGCGCCAATTCCGACATCACACCCCAGGACGCAAGTCCCGAGTGAAGGTCCTTCATACGTGCCGTCAGATACTCCATCGGATATGCCATCAGATACGGTCCCAGTTACGCAGGTCCCGGTCTCTGGTAGTCCTGTTTCTGTTGCTCCAGTTACCGATGCTCCAGTCTCTCGTACGGTGGCCCCTGCTGTTTTTGATTCGATACCAGCCACAAGCGTTCCTGTTAAGACGGTGCCAGTCACTGATGTTCCTTCAGCAGGGACGAACGCCCCCAATACGGGTAGTCCAGTTTCTGATGCACCGGCAACTGATTCTCCAGTAGTTTCTGATGCACCAAATGTCCCTTCTGTATCGTTGACAAGTGCCCCTGTGACTCTACTCCCAATTTCTGCTGCTCCAGTTACCAACTCTCCTGTTGACACGAGCGCGTTTGCCCCAGTTTCTGTTGCGCCAGTTACCAGTTTTCCAGTCCGATTTACTGTTGCGCCGGTTATAATTAATCCAACTGAACCGGAGGTTCCTTCTGCATCTCCCTCAGAGACGAACGCCCCTACTACGGGTAGCCCAGTTTCTGATGCACCGGTTACCGATTTTCCAGTCCGAATTACTGTTGCGCCGGTTATAATCAATCCAACTGAACCGGAGGTTCCTTCTGCGTCTCCCTCAGAGACGAACGCCCCTACTACGGGTAGCCCAGTTTCGGATGCACCGGTTACAACGTCTCCTGTTACAGCTTCTCCTATTGTTGGCGAAACTCCAGTTGCCACAAACGCCCCCATTACTCAAATGCCGGTGACGAATACACCTGTCTTGCTGTCACCAGAGACCCCAGGTACGGTAGCTCCGGCAAGTCCATCCAGCATGCCATCTCCCGAAGAGAACTTTTATGAGACTGATGCTCCAGTTACAGCACCGAAAACTTCTCCTCCGACTGATCAGTCCAGCTCGTCTCCCTCCTTTGCGCCTTCGAGTGCGCCGTCAAACAGTTTGAAACCTTCCTTTCGCTTTGAAGATGACGATCTCGTGGAGACGGATGCCCCGGTTTCTGTTGTGATGCAGCAAGGGGGTGCGGCAGACGACAACGAGTGCTTTATGAAAACAACACCCCCACAAGAGGGATATAGTTGTGCAGACCATTTGCTGGAAGATCGATCCGACACTTGCTTCTTTGGGGTCCAACAGTGCGGGTCGTCCGACAAACATCCGCTGAGCAGCTGCTCTTGTTATGGGGACCCACTCCCCGTCTGGCATTGTGAACCTGTACATTGTCCTCCGTAGGACAGTATCCTAAGGTTGATGTATTAGACATCAGGATCTGAAACGTTGCTTCGTTGTATCCTACAGCACATCAAGCGCTTTAGCCTCGACATGCCGAGAATTGTTCAAACTTAGAACCTGACGATGTTGAGACTGACTCCCATTCTGCCACAGGACGTTTTCGCGACGTACCATCATGCAAGGTCTTCTCTCGGGATCCTGGGCGACTGTTCTTTAAAAACGACTTATTATAGATCTTGGTGTTCGCCTCTCTCTAGACGCTTCGAGCTTATGCATAGAGCTGATGCTCATGGTGGATTGAAGTGAGTCGTGAGTTCGGATTTTGTCTGCTACCAGTAGACAATAAGACAGTATATAGACTTCCATTCGTGTTTAGGATCGACTTCCAGACTGGTGACGATGATGTTGGTTGCTTTTCGTCGCCTCGTCACCTAATGCTTCCTGGTTGGGAGAACACAAGAAGCAAACAACACAGAAAGCAAAAGCAGCCATCATGAGGAACCGAGAAGTGCAACCCGAGCAGGAAAGATCTGCAAGTACAGAGCAGCATATGATGGCAGACACGAAACCCCCCGGTCTACTAGTGGATCACAAACACAAAAGTGCTGCTGGTGTTGTGACAGATGTGCGTGGCATCTGTCGACTCACCATAGACGCAGTCACCCTAACCACTCAACTGGTAGAGGCAGCCCACAGTCGCTATGATCCCTTTTCGAACTGGTTATACCCCAGCAACCGAGGAACCGATCGAGCCGGAGGAATCGCAGGCTTTGTCTACTGGTCCATTACCACTGTTACTGGCGTAGTTGGAAGTACTATCGACCTTGCTCTTGCTACAGTGGAAACCATGCTGCGAAGTGATGCAGTTCCAAATCCTTCCCCGAAGCGAGATCAAATTGTGGCGGTTCTCAATGGTGTTGTGGGTGATCATTTACAAACGCGTGGCAATCCGTTGGAAATTCACATGCAGTGGCGTGTAGAAGGCATCACGCAAAGTGATGATGAGCTCCGCACACTCATCCTCAATAGCAATGATGGACGCCTGCTTCTTTTAGTACACGGAAGTTGTTCTACTGACCTCCTTTGGAAGTCAAAAGATGATGGCCATTGTCACGGTGACGCTATTTCATCAGAATTGGGGTCCACACCG
>JAVCKV010567981.1:0-10310 GCA_032274145.1 Herpochondria borealis | reverse complement strand
AGAAACTGCACAAGCAAGCCTTTTGAATCGTAAGTAGGCGTAGTTCTGACCAGTAATATATATATTTGCAATCCTCATGTCCTCGAATTAATAGTTTCCTGTTTTTTGCCGAATTAAAGAAATGAACTGCATTGTAACCCCTTGAAAGATCCGCTCGCCTCCATTGAGACACCAATTCCTCCAACGATTTTGGGATTCCTGGAATCACGCATCGCATGGGAACTGACAGAATTGTTGGGATGTCCTGGAGACGTCGTACTTGTAGCAACCTGTTCGGTGCCTATTTCGCGTGTAGATTCCGATGGCTGCGTGATAGGTACGCGTACATCCGTACTTCTAGGATCTTGTACAATTGCAGTATTCTCATTCAGAATAGATGGATATGAGACCAGATTTTTATGCCACACCTCTGTATCACAGTTGTCGGCTGATGATACATGTCCTCTGCGAAATAAGCTAGAGACTTATGTCTCCGGATGTCTTCAAGTACTGCTTGACGAGAGCGTGGGGTTTCATTTACTACGGGGAGCGGAGGAGGAAACACTTCACCACTACCGCTCCCTTGTAGTACTTTTGCAGCTTTAGAACGCTCTATCTTGATTCTTATTGTTTGTGTAATTAGAGAAGAGTTAAGTGAGATTGAGAGAAGTAGCAGACTGTCCGAAGCGGAGAGAAGATTTTCTATTCTCAAGGAAAAATCTATCGTGTTTTAGGTTCATGTTTCTTGTCCAGTACTTGTGACCACCGCCATAGTCTTCTCTTCTTATTTACTTTCAGCTCTATTTTTTTGGTTCTTCCTGCTCCTCGAAGAAAGTGTCTGAAAGCTTCAGAAGCGCAGCCAGTGTGGTGAAACGTGGAAGGTCAGGGGGCGCAAAGTAATTATAGGCGGCAGTGTAGTTTGCGTACGAGTTCGAACCCCTCATCTGAACAAAACCAATAATTTTTTCGTCACGTAGAATTAATGAGCGGTACAATTGGGCGGAACAACTTTTGATTGAGTGACCAGAGTACATTTACACATCATCCATCCCGACTGCATACATACGCAGCCTGCCCCGGAAGAACCTAGTGAAATCGTCGTTGGTCTACGCCTTTTCCACGGTAATAAAGCTCTTCTTATCTATGTCACAGAATAGGTACCCAGGCCTATTTCCCCTCATATATATCCAGGATAGAAGGGCCACAAATGTATCCACCAGTACGGAATTTCGAAGGGTCGTATTTCTAGGCCAAAGCGGCAACTTTTCGTCACGCTGGGACGTGGAATTATTGATTGCCTCATTTAAAATAAGCTCAATACTACCTGTACTGGTAACGCCTGGATGGATCGTCACGTCCCAGATTTTCAACTTGTTCTCCTCATCAAATCGCAGTCCGAGATTAATTCCAATTACCAGGACTTCGTGTGGGAGGAAGTCCTTTTTATCTACTGGTTTCCCGGTTCCAAACCAGAATATTCTCGCCTGCTAGCCCACATGCGCAATTTACAACTGTATTTTCCTTTTCTTCGTCTTATCAATTCGTTCCAAGTAAACATAGGTACTGGTCGGAGAGTAGAAATTTCGGGGTTCTTTGTCAGCGGGCTTCCGTGAGCTGTTCCACTTGATTCATTCACGAACCATATTCCACAGTGTGAGTTTTCTCATACACGTTTTTAGTCCTTGTCTGAATCCCGTTACAGTACTATTCCAAAGGGCACTGCTCGTACCCATTTTTCAGTACTCATAGATCAGATTCATCACCAGCTTTGTGGAATAGGGGGATACTTGTACTGGATCCTTCGCATCAAAGCGTTTTGCGAACGGCAGCAGGTGTTTCTCCGCTCGTACAGTGTTTGCCCTAGAGCTTTTAGAATCGGCAATATCGCACATAGCGCGTACGTCAAGTAGTCCATCCGTGGCTATCATTCCACGTTTCCCATCAGATCCCTCCATTTTTTCGGAGGGCGTGCCCTCATCAGCATTCGAACTCATGACCTCTACCAAATAGAGATCGCTATAACCCACTTCACCAACAGCAACAGTAGCAACGCAAAATTACCAGAGAAAGAGATTGAGAACATTTTATGCGGCACGAAGCGCTATCAGTTACTACCTGTTTAACCCATATACCCACATTATTGAATCATGTAGAAAACAGACCTGAAAGAATGAAGGAAAGTTTCTTTTTCATGTTCTCCTTCTACTACCCGCTTGGTCCATTGTGACCTCAGTAGTATACAGTAGCAATAAAATGGAACCAAAGCGATTTATGTTTTCTTAACGACAAGAGCAGCAGAAGCAACACATATGATATTATTTATCCAATGTTATAAACCACTTCTTCTAAAGGGATCTATTTAATCCATTTTTGTTTAATTCCTGACCTTTTTCCGCTTCTTTTTTTCTTTCTTGATCTATCCACTATATTACCCATATGTAATAAATTATTACAACTGTAGTGTAATAAAAGCAAATGGCTTGGGCAAGAAGACCTTCTTTATATCCAAAATAATAACATACATCCTCTTCATGCATAAATACTATGATAAAACCTCTCTCTGACGGGTTTCAATATGGAATGTAGTATATGCGTCTCATTCATATCTCTAAAATAGATTTGTAGCGAAAGACAAGGAAACTCCTTGACATACGTTATATACAACCTAGGACTTAAACATATATTCATTTAAACACTTCTTGTTATGATTTTCTTTCATTTATATACTATGTTCAGTTAGTAATACGCAAAAATGATATTTCTTTTACTATGATGTGCTTTGATGCTTTAAGAAAGACTCATGAGATCTCTCTTTTTTCTCTCTCAAAACAGTATACACTTTGCTTTGGAAACATACTGTAGAATAATAAAGGTTTAAACACTGTTAATCTAGGTGCATTCAAGGGTGCGTAATTTTTCATGCAATTTTTGCAGGCATTGATATAGCGGCTGCGCACCGTTGAAATTTGATACTTTGAATACGTCGGTGCGTTTTTTCATCTGAAAACAGCGCGGAGAGGGGGCATTTTGCCACGTTTTTCCGTTTACGCGTGGCGGGCTAAAATTTCTTTTAGACCAACCTAGCCATCGTTACTAAATACTGCCTGTCTTGCGATGCTTTAATGCGATCTAAATCGTATATGCAGGGCCCGATGCATAATATTCATAGTTTGGGTGTAGTTTTCAGGATATATTTTACATGCTACAGGGCTGCATACGGTACAACACTGTTTGGTATGCATTTATAGATTTGGCGAAGTCCGTATGAAACTTTGTTTTCAAAATCTGAATATTGCTCCCAACTTTCGAGCAGCTAGTCTCATTTTTAACTGTAAGGCACTTTGGTTGGTCTTTGGCGGCACCCGTGCTCTTTGTCACGCGTGGCTTCCGTGACGGTGCACGAGTAACCACCAGAAGGGGCCGTCGCACCGACGGTAGAGACACATGTCACGCAACTATAAAAAGTATTGGCCTCATGCTACTGTTTTCAACGGTTCGTTCTCGCGCTAATGACTATTTATTTATACAGTCACCTTCGTTAAGGTCAGCCAAGGTGCGCTGGGGTTGGTTTGAAATTTTTCTTCGGTAGTCTATAAATTTTAATTGTCATTCTTGGTCAACTTTCCCTCAAATGCAAACATTGTAAATTTTGGAGACAAAGTTCCGATATTGCCCGTTTTTTTCTCCTTTAGCGCTGAGAGGAAAATTGTGTCATGAAAATCGAATAAAATTTGAATCCCACGAGTTTATACCAATGAAAACATTCTGGATCTTTTCAGTCCATTGTGCATATTTTTGAATATTTGCTCATTTGGCCCCCTGCCGAAGGGAACACTCTAAGTAAACTATGTTTAGTATGATGATCCCAAAAGCACCGTGAAGTATCTTGATTTCCACATAACTTTTGTATCTCTCAATTTCCGAGAATTTTTAGTTTAGTCTAAATGCTCTACCGTTCCATTCGCTCTTAGAACAGCTTGGCCGGTGGGCCGACTAATTTATACCAAAAAGGTTCGCCTTCAAATAGGGCACAGAACGGCGCGCGCTCATTGGCCAGATTCACAGGGCCACAATTTTTATTAACTTACATTCTACAGTCACCGAAAAGATGTTTTGTGCTCCGAAAATTGCAAATTTGGTCGAGCGCGAATAAATCAGCCCTGCCAAAATTGTTTGTTTTTAAAAAGTCGTGTCTCCTTTAGATGTGCCAATCAGATGCGTGTATTTCAGCGATCAGAATTCTGATGCGGTTTTTATTAGATAGTCGGGCCTCCGCCCGAGTTGCTCTTAGCGGCGAGGAGAACGAATGCAGGAGGTAAAACAGTTCCAATGCTTCAGCGCTGTTGCATACCGAGCTACTGCCGTTTTATTGGGCGGCACTGTCGGACGACTGTCGTTTCAATTAGCGAAGTAATATCCCGTTTCCTTGAATTCTTCATTAATTTGTGTAATGAATCAGTAAAGAACAGTATCTTATCTACCGTGCCCGCCCTCGAAGAGTGGGGCGTGCAAGGTGGAATCACACGTGAATTATTCGTGTGTACTTTAAGAACGAAGGGATGAATAATCTCCTGCCGGACGACGGTAGAAACTGCCGAGATAGAAAGGCACGGGAAAGTCTGCGCGCAGAAAAGTTCTTTTTCCGCAATGTTTTGGTCAGTTGGAGGGTTTTTGCGTCGTGGCAAGGGGCACCTTGTTCAATGCGCTGGCGATATTTACAGCACCTTTGCTTCTTCTGTTTCAAGGATATACTAAATTTAAACGCAACTGTACGTATATATACTTCCGTTGTGAGGCGACCCTATCATCAAACGGCAGCATGTCTGTGGTGCAACGCACGTCGCAGGCATACTTTCGCCAACCTATCGCAGGAATAAGAAAAAAAGCACAAACGCTGCAGACAAATCCTCCACAACAACCTTCACTCCCTCTCTATGCAACCGTCGCGCAAAAAAATTAAGAATCACAACCATCATCGTTGCTTGGACCGGTTAGCGCTTGCCATGATGTTCAACCGATTTTACCAACCAGCCCAGACAAGCGCTTCAAGCACCCGCTCCTCAACGACAGTACCGTACCGCGCGGCAAACGGCGTGAACACGAGCTCCGTCGTGTTCGACGCCACGCGCACCAGTCGTCCGCCCCACCGTCCCATGCGCGGACTATTCACCAGCGTTTGTCGTGCCACGCAGGTTGTGTGCTTCGCACAGAACGCGCCCATTGTCATTGTGGCCCCGCGGAACGTCACGATGTGGGCACGCGTCGCGCAGCTATTTTGTAGATCGCATAGCACGGTTGTCAGACGGTGTGTGCGGAATACCAGACCTGTTCCCGGTAGGTGCGTTAGGTGGGACACGGAGATGCACGGCTCTGGTTCCAGAGGCGTCACGATCACAGTCGGAACGGGCGGTGGCGATCGCGGCGACCGCAGAGGTGGTGGTGGTGGTGGCGGCGGCGGCGGCGGCGGCGGCGGTGGTGGTGGTGGCGGTGGTGGTGGTGGCGGTGGAGGTGGTGGCGGACGTTGCGACGGCGGTGGCGGGGGAGGTGGAGGTGGCGGGGTCCTCGCCGAATTTACTCGCTTTGGAGGCGGCTTCGGACACCTTGGGCCATCATCAACAAAAGAAAAGACACCAGGCTTGTTCGCCGTTGAACATGACCAACAGAACGGGACGTCACCCTCCTCCTCATGATCAACCCATTTGATGCATCGCTCGTTAGCATCGCAGTCCCTGGAAGAGACACAAGGCCCGGCGAGGGTAGGGGGAACACAGACGCAGTCGGATGCAGAGGAGGAGCAGCGTTGGAAGCGAGGCGGTTGATCGGTGAACCACGATCCGTCGAGACAGAGGCGGGGTGCGATGCAGGGCTTGCTGTCGCTGCATGGATCGCCGGTGAGCCCGGCTTTCGCGCGCGAGACGACGACGAGTGCGGCTGGGAGCGATATGTTTCTGAGTAGCGGGTGCAAGCGCGGGTGCACGAGCGGGCGGAAGGGTGGGCGGAAGGGGCGACGAGAGCGCGGACGGAAGGGCGGAACTGCCAACGTCCGAGTTGCGGCGAAGGAAAGGAAGATGGTAGTGCATGCGCTTAGAAACGCGAAGGCGAAGGCCCTCATGACGAGAGAGGAGTTGGATGTGTCGCCGCACAGAGTGCAGCGACGAGAGCGAGCGGCGCGGCACAGTACGAAATAACTCTAGTCAAGGGGTGGCGGCATACTGTCAGCATTGGTTCAGGTCGGAGGGAATCAGGGGTGGGGCGTTGCTTATTGCGACGAACCTCATGAACGTCAGAGCCGGTGGAGGACAGGCCGTCCGTGCCCAACGATGCAATGCAGCCTCGCGGGCTTTCCATGAGAGTTGCGTTAACTACACCGGCTACCGAGGGGCATCTGTACCTGCTGCGGCGTCAACAGAACAACAGTGCGATCTCCCCCGCAGTCAGGGAATGCCGCTGTACCTCTCCTTTCCACTCTCGCGTGATGAAAATTGAAAAATATATTAATGCGGCCACGTATTCGGCATGACTAACGAAATATCCAAATTTGGGGGGGTACCTTTCGAAAGGTAGATTCTGTAAACCTTTTTTTTTGGTCTGGAGAAATGGTGGTGCAGTCAACTTTATTCATTTATTATTTCTCAATGAACTGATGCTCAATTAAATACATAATTTTAACTAAATTAATAAAAAGTTATTCCTGTGGCATTCGGGAATGCGCCTTGTGTGGATTTGTGTGCTCGGTGGTTCCAAATTCAAGCACCATGGAAAATAAAACAATTATTATTATTGTAAGCAGATATTGTAATAAATCCATTGATGGAGGCACGAAGATGCCAGTGGGATGGTGCTCCGGATGCTCTTGTGTTGAATGAAAGTTGGTGTAAAGTTTTAAATACACCCATTTTATTGGCACGGCGAATAAACGGCGCTTGTCCTGAGCACTATGAAACAACCGAAAATCTCATCGCGCGTATCATGTGTTACAGTCCAGTAGCTCCCTTCTCCTCCTTTGGTTGGGAGCCCACAAAAATCGGCGTTGTCTCTGAAATTCAAGGAGAAAACTGACACCGAACTTGTCGTAGAGGTGCCGTGCAATTGAATCAAAAATCTGGTCTCAGGATGGCAAAGATTAATAAAAAAGATATCGAAGTTCGTAAAGTTTTATGAAAAATACAACTATTTTTCCAGCGTAAGCCTGATTGCAACCTAAACGGTTAATTATGATCTTGTATACCTCAGTGTACTGTACACGCCTGGCTCACCAAGCTCCCAAAAGGTAACCCTTGTTCTTGAGCTGCCGCAGCAGCGCTGAAGATTAGAAAAGATTTGAGAGGCTCAATTACCCAGTTAGAAGCGCCCAAAAACGCGCGGCAAGGATCCAATCGATTTCATTCGATGCGCGCACATGATTTCACAATCCCAACAGAATCAAGGAATTTTAAGGAACCAAAGTCAATATAAAGTCATTCGCTGAGTGTTTTCGACGCGATAAATGTCAATGGGAGAATAGAATCAGGCCAAAGCAGATGAAGGTGAACGTGCATGTGAAATTGTTTTTCTGTGATATTTAATGTTATAGTTTACCGTTGTAAAGTGATTCCAATTCCAAATTTCTCACCGGTTTTAGTGTTTCAACTTACCAGACCGAAGTTTGATCAGTACTATAGATCAATTGAACTGCACAATTTCAACTTGCATTTTTTAAGAATGTGCATACGGATGTATAGAAGAATTTCATCCTTCGAACAGTATAGTTATCTATATATGTGGAACGGTGCAATAGCTACATGCATGGAAAAGCTTTGCTAGATAAAAAATTAGAACATTAAAAGTATATAATATCGCGTCTATATTACATTTTCTTTAAACTTATTATATATTACTATTTCATTTATGAGAAGGAATGAAATAACAAGTCCATTACCTTTTACGCAGTAAAGGGCATTTATTCTTACTAGTCTTCTCTTCTTACAACCAATACTATCATTATTATTTTGGTAATCGCCTGTTTTACACATATGATAGAGGCACTCTGTACGTATTTAGTTGGTTCGGTCCAGTACATTCATGGTTTTCTCAAGATACCATTAATTACAGCAGTATATCGAAAATAATTTTACACAATTATTTTCTTGCATTCATAAATGGTTTCCAAGTCTTGGTATGTTCGAGGTGCCTGTCGTTCCGCCTTACAATCACCCGGCTATTATCAACTTTTTTCTAACAATGTTACTTCATTGATGGAAAATTTCTGACACATTGCGAAATTTGGCCCAATGTGGTGCCAGATACTTATCCCCGATTTTTTGTGTTTTTAGCTAGCGACAACGTAAAGTGTAGGACATTTTCAAAGCCAGTACCAGTCGTCCACCATCGCTTTTTAACTGCCATTAACTATTATGTATTGAGTAAATTGGATTTAACGGGGCTGAAAATACGGGGGTATAGCTCAGGATCAACCAAGGCTTTATTTTGACAAAAGTTCGGGATGTGTTTTTTCTAAGGTAAATATTTTTCAATCAATATTCAGTTCATACTTTCCTGTACAAAACATGCGGTCTTTTTAAGTTGAATTTTGAATAGCTCAAATTCACATCTTTATTATGAGGTACAAGACCAGTTTCAACTCTTCGCGTATCGAAACTCAATTATATACAATCTAACCGTTTTTTCCAACTCAAATTTCCTCATTCCGCCAAACCTTTCGAGATAATTAGAATTGAAAGGGGTTGCGGTTGTCGAAGCCATCTCTTCATGTCATAGGAAGGCGAAAAGAAACGGTCGATAGAAGGCTGCCAGCATGCCAGAGTATTGTGTCTTTTTCGATGAAGTTCATTGCAATACAGACTGCAATTCCAGTGATATAAACTACTGCAGTAGTGAACATTCTAGATGTTTACATACTTTTTATGTGTGTATGTAAAAAGTCTTTTTTCATGCAATATTTAATAGGAAATGATGAAAAGTATCACTTGAAAAGTGGCATTTTCGGAAAATTCAGAGTTTTTCGACCAAGACTGCCCGATTTGATAAAATCAAATATTGCACTGCAGTTACCACTAACATATTTTCCATACGCCAATAATATATTGATCTAGAATAGTCAGGGTACTCTTAGTGATGAATGCAGTGTCTCAAATCTTTATTACATGTGGGGATGGGGGGAATATTCTTCTTAAGGACTACTTGACTTCGAAAAATATAACCTCCCAGAACTACAAACGGACTGTACCTTGTCCATTGTTTTGCTACCTAACACAAGCAGACTACCGCCCAAAATTCAATGTGTTGCCATTTTCGCATTTACATTTACAGCACACTAGCTATCAGTGTCAAGTTCAGCAAACATCCTACACAGTTGCCGTAACTAGTATGGACTGTTTTAGTATCTCTCTCTCTTTCGGACACATTTCTTTCTGCTCTTAAGAGCATGTTGTCGATCGAACAATTAAACTCGGGGAAGACCACCCCTCACTTTCTTTCACATCTCATTCTTCGACTTTGACTGCACAACATCCATCTAGTTCAGTTAGATATGATGGCTTCGCCAACAGATTAGTATGAAAACTTCTAGTCCGGCAACTCTCCCACAAGGACACTCCCTTAGTTGTGACAATTAAATCTCTTCATTCTCTTTTTTCGAATAGCAGTACTCGTTAGAGCAGAGCCACCAAGGGGGTGGTCAAATAATCAAAAAACAAAATAGGTCTTTTGAAACGAAATTGACGAACTGTACCAATGCGAGGCAAGGTAAAATTAGGTATGTGGAGGCAAAAACCGGGAAGCAAAATCGGCCGATATGCCTCCCCAATTTGCCTCTTTGGCACCCACAGTAATAACGTGCGGTACACGAAGAGCGGGCGGGAAACCGAACACGATGAGTACGCGGAAAACGTGGCCGGTGGTAGACGGGCATGCATGTGATGTGGACGACCTCCATATCGACGGAGAACGTCTCATCTACCACCGCAGCAACCACAACGACATGGCGTCCAAGGACACACCAAGCCCATCCGACAGCAACCCCGGCCCAAGGCGGGGAGGGAACTACACACCGGGTGATAAAATGGCCATCACCCGGGCGTACGGCTGTTTGCCGGGCCTAGAACCCCCCGCAGGACCAGTTTTGTCTTCCTCCTCGCTCCTGGTTTCGAGGAGGCTGTGAATGAGGTAGAACGTGTCGACGTGGAGGTCGTCGTCGTCGAGGTCCATGGTCGACATGTGGACGTGGGAGGCTACCGTATTTGCCTCCTGCCGACATGGTGCATCTGTGCTGACGTAAGGAAAATTTCTAAAACGGTCAAATGAGTATTTTTTACCGTGGCCAATACCGTCCT
>JAVCKV010567970.1:0-10311 GCA_032274145.1 Herpochondria borealis | reverse complement strand
CCCGCGTTTGTACACACCTACCATTTGAATCACTGATGAGTCCTTGTCGATGCCGGTGATGCTTTTCGTAAACGCCAGCACGTAAGGCTTGTAGGAGAGCTGGTAGCCTCGAGCTTTTAGGATGACGCGGTAGCCTCCTCGCTGCTGCTACCGACTCCTGTTGAGCGAACTTCAGTATACTTTCGCCAATCTGGTTGCTAGAGCTACTACAGTACTCCATAACATCACAAGATGATTAGCTTTGTGCTTTAGAGGATCGCTGGTGGGATATCCTCTCTATAGGACGACATCCACTTTGTGTCAAAGAGAGGCGATAGACTATCATTTCTTCTGTTTTCAACTTTCTAGACCACTGTCTAGATGGAGGTGGACCCGTTGCTTTGTCAACTGTCCGTTTCTGTTAAAGCAGGGTACCAGCCAAACATTCAGTCACGTCTTTCATCTGTTGCACTTTATGATGCATTACGTACTACTTTCGAGTGTAGACTGCAGTGTCTCCTTCACTGCGAACTTCCTGTTCCTGCCTTTGGAGGCACCGCAATGCCTTGTAGAGCTGCAGCGGCAATGATACCCAGAGTGGCCTGAAATTAACATTTTAAAAGGTACCACCAGGAACTCATTATGTTCTCTTCTATCTTCGCTCCTCTCTACGATCTCTCGATCAAGCAGCTCTTTTGCTTGTTTGATAGTTCTCAACTAACAAGATCATCTAAATGACGAAGTCCACCAACGAAAAGGACGTCCCTCCCGAAGATGGAGCGCCGGCATCGCCGTCGTCGGGAGGAAACAAAGACAAAGGAAACACGAAATCGTGTAGCAGTATGAGCGCGGACTATTTCTTTATGCTGTATCGAATATGTTATGCCACTGCGAGGGCCCTTGAAATTGATTTGTATGTGCAGATTACTGTCACGACAAGTACAGGATCGATTACAGGCGAGACCCCGAATCTATCAAAATGACTGTGCGCCAATTCAAGCTCTTGGTGCAAGAAAAGGAACGCATTCCTCTGGAAAAGCGTTGCACCCTTCTGTCTCGTCGTCAGCCGCGAAAGCACGTCTTGGTGTTGGATATTCCACTGAATGGCTGTTTTGCAGCCTTCACTTCCCCTCGCACTAGATTACTCTTGTGGCGCGTCAGCGTCCCTTGATAGTCTCTTCTTGGTGAGACAAAGGGAGTCTTCGGTTCCAAACATTGAGAAGTCGCTGCCTGAGAAATCGTCGTCATCCTCCTCCTTCTCAGAATCGTAGCAACCTGGTAAGTCTTTTGGAGACACATCACTGAAATCGAAGAGAATTTTTTCCAGAATGCAGTGTGTTTCCTCGCTCAACATCTTGTCGTAAGCATCGTTGGCCTTCTCTTCGGGTTCAATACAGGTTCGCTCCAACAATTCATCTAACAGCTGTATAGAGGAGCGTCGTGTTTTCTGATACACACACAGTGTCTGGTGGGCGCCTTCTTCGCTGGTCTCTGCGTTGAAGTCATAGTTGAGGGAGCCAAAGCTGGCAACCTCCTGCAGAGATATAATCGATGTGGTAAAGTTTGAGTTGCATGAGCGGTCGTGCTTCTTCAACGGCTCGTTCATGGCTGTGAGATTTCTCACTGGAGCGTCGTCTCCATTGGCAATAACATTTAAATTCATGGTGAAGTTTTCGGGGGAGATTTTTGTGCCTGTTTCGATCTGCTTCAAATTTAAAGTGTGAGGGAAGAGTGAGGGAAAGGGTGTTTTTCACGGGCTTATATCAGAGGTTATCCATTTTAATCGTATAGTACACGTTTAAAGATGATGCGACAAGCATTGAAGAGCCATTTCTGACTCACAATTAGTATGCCATATGCCTCCAATCTAATTGCCATTTTGAGGATTTATGGTACACTATCCTCACTTACCTGCAGGGACAAACTAGAGTTTTGTCCCCCTGTAAATATAAGTCTCTTGTAACCGTAGAGCATTCTCGAAGACTATAAAAACTTGTGTAACTACTAATGCCCCATGCATGCGCCAGTCATTTTGAACATACTTTTATAAGTATTTATGAATTTCTCCGACCTTCTTGTTACAATTGTGCAACAGTCATGGTCATTTCTGCCCATATTGTCTCAAACTTTTATCAATCATTATCCGGCTTGGGCGGCTTCAAGTACACCCTCACAAAAACGCAACAACTGCAAAGAGGGGGATCCCCAGTCTTTTATGTAGTCTTGATAATGCGACGGATGACGTGTGACGCGGATTAACCAAAAACCGGGACTAGTATGTACCAGCGTTGACATCAAGAACTTGGTGGCATCGTGCCGTACAGATGGATCAGCCGTGATGCTATCGAAAATGCTGTGTCTGTTTGGTGTTTGGTCTCCGAGCGCAACCCCCGCCCTCCTGCACCAGATGGGATTGGAAACGACCAATTGTGTATAGTGTGCCGAAATAGTTGGATTGCGCTACACGTAGAAATGGAGACGTTGGCTCTTTGGTAATGTGAAGAGGCTGCAACGTGCCCCATGTTATGAAGCGACACCAACAACCTGTCGTTCCAAGAGATCGGGTGCGGCGCTTTATACAATCTTGCCGGCCGTTATGGCAATCGCGTAGAAATTGCGGGGGAGAGTGGCTATAAGATGGTATTGACTGCTTTGAGAGAGTGGGATCTTCAAGAGGAAGGTTATGCTACTTTGCACCGGGGTTTGGGGTCCCTCCCGTAGATTTATCTAGCAAGACCGGCATAGCCAAAACAGACATTGTAGTATGCAAAGTGCATCCTACTAGAAAGGAAATGGGTAGAATCCAACCATAGAGTTTCAGTACTACTAATATCGACTGGCTACAATGCTCCCTTTGCACACTACAATAGCAGGTATGCCAGGTCCTCGCTCCTGTAGAATCTCAACAACGAACAATCTTACTTGGATCTCCTGAGCAAGGCATAAGACGCGAAACGAAAGAAAACCTGTAGTACCAATATCATTCCAATATTGAACCAATAGCTCGATGAGATACCGTCAATTCCAAGGCCATATATTATTTCCTCTCCTGGGACAGGACACTCATCACTGCTTCCGATACTGATCGCAACATCTTCTGTCGCACAGGGCACGCTTCGTCCTGCGTACTCGTTAACGATCTGAGCTGAGTAACCATATCGAGCAAACGACAGCCATGTTGCCCATCGAATTCCAGCATGAATGTTGCTCAAAGGAATGTAGAAACTGAGAATGCGAGGAACTTTGGTTAGACCTGCGGGTTTCAAAGGTACGACGCTGGAGGTCTCGACACGATGTTCTACTTACCCTCCCAGGATCATAAAAAAGAGAGTGATTGCTGGCGCGAGAATCAAAGCAAACTGTGGGTTGGGTATCGCAACGCTCAGGAATAGTCCCATAGATTGCGCCGTGGACAGAGCCAGATAGTGTGCAAGGAGAAAACCAAAAAAGTTCTCTGCAGATGGCCTCAAGCCAGATGTCCAGTAGACAATAATGCCGTACATTACAGGAAAAATAACGTTGTTACTCAAATCCGAAATTGTCTTCGCAATGAAGAAGGGAGATATTCGATACATTTTCTTTGCTCGTTCACGACGAAGGAGAGCACGTTCCTTCGAGAAAATTTGCACACTGCCAATCACAACTTGATTAGCTTGAGCAATCAGAATGAAGAAGAGCAGCGAGTTGCGCTCATACACACCATTCGTATCATTTGGGATTTGCCACCAGAAGAGACTCGTGAAGAAAGCGTAGGCAAAGGTCAATAAGGCAGAAACACGGGTCAATCGCTCACCACGTTGTTGCTTGATAGTGCGACTAAGCAATAGCTTAAACTGCAACCATGTCGAGGTCTCAAACTTGGGGATCTTTTTCAGTTCCAAGAGTGAAGGGCGACGGTGCAATTCACTTCCTGAATCCGCGACACAGTCGTTCAGTTTGGACTTGTCTGCATCCAACCAGTATTGAGGTAGCTTTGGGCCGCCTTCTCGTATTTCATCCTCGGAGATGGTATCCATCATCCAATCCGCAATACCAGTTTCAGCTGGCAATGGGTCTATAAAAGGGCAGGCTTCCAGGTGAGCACGTGCCTTACAGGCTGGTCCATTGAACACCATCTTGCCCTTGCTAAGCAGGAGCAAGTCGTCAAACATATTGAAAATGGTGGTACGAGGTTGATGGATCACGACAGCTACGGAGTGCCCTTTTGCAGCCAGATCTTTTAGCGTCTTGACCAGCGCCTGTGCCGTCGTAGCATCCAGTCCTGACGTGGGCTCGTCAAGGAACAAGAGAGCGGGACGTACCACCAGCTCGGACGCCACGGATACTCGCTTGCGCTCGCCTCCTGAAATCCCCCTCATCCCGCTGATTGTGCTGCCAATCAAACTCTCTCGAATGTGGGTGAGACCCAAGTCTTCCATGACCTCATCGACAATTTCACGGATTTCAGCGTTGGTTACGCTGGAAGGTGTCTTCAAACGGGCCGCAAAGTAGATTGTTTCTTCCACTGTTAGGTTCGACAGAAGAAGATCATCTTGCCACACTACACCCACCAGACGCTTTGGGATTCGTCCCTCCTCCCCATTCACCGAGATCACACTTTCATCCACAATATCTCCGGGAGCTGTCAGCCCCGCAGCAACAGAGATGAGCGACGTCTTACCACTTCCACTAGGTCCAATCCAGGCAACCAACTTGCTGGGAGACACTGTGGTGGTAACGTTGGATAAGATCACCTTGCGGTTCTTGCTGGATTTTCCTCCACTGGAGGCAGTTGCCGTCATTGGGGCGTACGTCACATTGGTGAGCTGAAGCTCTACCTGAGGGATCTTGCGCCTCGAAGCAATGTTCTCAAAGGCTGTGCTCTTTGTCACGGTTGTGCCATTCTCGGTCGTCGCTGGTTGGTCGTCACTCGTAGCATCAGGAGGGGCCATCCTTCCTCACTCTCTCTCTCGCTGAATGCAAACAAGTTTCTTCTTTATCGGATGTCACTGGTTGACTGATGATGTCACTTGAACGTTTGGTCACCGACAACGTGCCTGAGCAGCATCATTCTTGTCTTTTTCTCTTTGAAGTTGTTGTTCTTCTGTGTTCATTTGTTACGAGGTACACACGTACCTGCACGCCGGCATCCATGCGCCACTATTTCGTGCTCGTACAGTGCACTGTACGCACTTCGACTACTAGGATTGCTGTACAGTGTCTAGTACTGTACGAAAACCATCAAAATCACGTGAGTGGGACACTACCTACTGTATTGAACTATTGCTGTTGTTTATGTCAAGAACCATTCAACATTTGACGTCAACTTCGAAACACTACAGGCATCTCTATCTTTTGAACAGCTAGCTCTGTGCAAAGAAGGAGCACCCGTACTGTGCTCACTAACCACAACCATGACGATCTACTTTGAGCGGCCTGTTGGGGCTCCTGCCGATGTGGCAGAGCTTGAATACATTGCTGCTCTCCAGCAGACGGAACCACATTTTCTGCGATTGGATGGAAGTATCTCGGCAAACGACATTCGGTTGTATCTCAAGAGTCGACATGGGCTCGTTTTCTCTCTTCAACAAATCGAAGAGAGCATCTTGAGCGAGCTGGGTGGTTGTACACCAGTCGCCTCGTCTGCAGTAGCTGCAGTAGCAGTGGATGCTGCTGAAAGGGAGAATGATGGCAACGTCGACAAGAGTTTCATTGTTGAAGAAGGAGCAAAGCAGAGGGAAGACAAGAACAAAAAGAACCAGGAGTCGTTGCTGAGACTTGACATTGTTCAGCAGACTGCAATGCTTCTAGCTCCCACATTTCTTCAAACAAGCAACGATGAGGGCGGCCATGACGAAGAGGCAGCTTTCAGCGGTGAAGCTGATCAGAATCCTGTTGTTTCTGCAGTCTTGGCCTTAATTCTGAGTGAAACAGAGTTGCAATACAACTCCGAGCTGACAAAGGCACGCCTGATCGAAATATTGGCAGCCTTTGGTGAAGATTCCTGTTGGTCAGCCAATGATCTCGACGATATGATGAAAGCCTGTCGTGGTGGTGATGATAGTGATGGTCCCATACTGTTGAATGAAACAACTTTTCTCAGAGCTCTAACTTCCGATATTCGAGACGTCTACGACACGTCGCTCGAAACGAGAGCAACAACACTGTATGGGGATGCACAAGCTAAACCTGGAAATGAGTTTAAAAGAATCTACACGGCTTCCAACATTGATTTCGTGGCGGACACCTTTCGCAGTTTTGCCTGGCAAGTCATTACGTGGTTCATGCTGACATCGACCTTCTTCGCATACTTTTTCAAGGGCGTCACCCCCAAAAGTGGATTCCCCAAGATGGATTGTGTAGAGGGCGAATTTGGATGTCCAATCGTCAACGGAATCATTACGTGGATTGACATTTGTCTGAAGCTTACAATCTTTGGTCTTTTGCTTCTCTTCTTCACTACACTGGGCAACTCAATCTACTTGCTGGAAGATGGAGTAAGGAACAAACGTGTAATGATTTGGCTGTGCTTCTTCGCAATGTTGTTCACCGCCTACATGTCTGTCATCAATTTCTTCTTTGACTACAATGTTCCCTATCTCGAGAATGGAAGATCCCGGGGAAATGCCTACTTTGCCTACGCAGCCGTGACATTTGGCTGCATTTTGGTCTTTATTCAGATTGGACAACTCCTCCGACTGTGTCTTCCCCACGAGATCTACAAGAAAATTACCGACCCAACGAGCTTCCTCACACCACGTACCTTTCAACGGGCTCTGAAAAATAAGAAAGCAACACAATTCAAAGTCAACAAGATTATTGACAATGCGCTCAGCTGCCACCAAGCATTGCATACTCGATCGACGGTCTCCACTCGATCATCGAGGGCAAGTATGCTTACTTCAAGCGATCATTTGGAGTCCCTCGAGAATATCACTGCCAGTCCTTCTTCTCTTGCAGTGTTGCGTTATCACAAGCGCGAAAACGAAACAGAAACTGTTGGCGGAGTTCGTTGGACGTGGCGAAATTTTCGAAATGGCAAGCTCTTTGAGGAAGAAGGTTTTTGGATGTTTCCTCGGCTGTTGTCGTCAAATATTGTGCAATGGCTTGTTGTTCTAGTCTTTTTCGTCCTTGCGGCAGCCGGCGTTGTCTTGATCAAGGTCGATGAAATCGAGGCGTTCCAAGGACGAGTGGAGCAATACGAGTTCAACATAGCTTTCGTCGTCGGTTCCACTCCGGCATTGATTGCCGCCGTTGCTGTGGCTACTGTCTATATTCCGTCGGCTGTATCCAACGTGCTTCGCTTTCGATCTGGCGTATATGGCAGCTTGAAGGATAAGAGCTTTCTTCAAAATCGATATGCTATGGACACACCCACGCTGTTGTTTGGCGCTGCTCTTTGGGGAGCTGTTGCTGGGGGGCTGGCCTGTTTTGGTTTGATTGGTGGGTCGGTCTTCTTGCTGGTTTGGAGTGAAACTCGTCAGTTTGCAACAGCTGCTGTAGCAAACGCGATCGGAGCAACTGTTACCGCCATTATCAAGATTCTCCTCTTGATTGTTTTCCGAAGGAAATGTTTCAGTGCATTCTACCGCGAAAGACCCGCTGGGTCCAACATTATGAATGCCATGTTGGAGTCTTGGAACCTTGGTCTTGCAAGTTGGCTCATCACTATTCGAGCAGCAAAGCTTCTCATTGTTGCCATCTTCTATATTGGCAGACGTAAGTGATTTGAAGTCATGTGTTCACCAAGCGCTACGCCACTTTTGTATTCTCACATCTGATTTCACGATGAATCTATCATTGCGTATTGAAGTCGACACTCCCTTGCTGGCTCCGGGTGTTGGCTGGGCCTTCAACAAGGTCCCCATGGATGGGTTGCCATTCGTCTTCAACAGAGATTTGTTAGTGCATGATGCTCATCGCCACCCCTACATTGAACGTTTGGGCTATTTGTACCTCCTGAAGCTGCGCCATGGCACCAAATTTGGAAGTCGAGGAGGCGCGGCGTTTCGAATTCTCTTTACGCTTGCACTCATGCCCTGGTTGCGAAGTCACCGTAACGCCAACGAGCAGGGATCGTCGGATCTGGCGGCCTTTGTCCAAACCAACAGCAGCTCGTTTGCTAGGATCCCAACGTCAAGATTGGCTGAATTGGAACTGATTGAACAGCGTTATAAAGCACTCACGGAGCAGGGCGGCAGAAAGAGTCTTGTTTCTGGTGCTGACATGGATCTGCTTGGTGAGAGAAGCAGGAAGAGTCTCTTCAACGGCGATTTGAGTGAGTCGGAGAAGTTTTTTACTGCACAGTCAGAAGAGTTTGCTGGACAATGAAGTTCAGTTTTAAATACGGCCATCATGACACGAGTGCCTTCAGCGTAGACGAAGTCTTCTTGTTCACCGCTACATTCAAGATGCTGCAGCTGGTGGTATACGGTAAATCCTACACGCACATCGACGCCTCCGGGAGATTTGAATCGCTCGGTGTACAGCGAACATGGCATCAAATCAATCTGGGATCTAGTTGCCGCTACACGGGCCCGTAGGAGCACAACGAGCTGCGATTTTTCAGGTACAAGTGCATTGCAGTACGTACAAACATCCCATCATCGCCATCAGTCGCTTGCTGACAGGGAATTGAAGCTTGCCGAGAGTTGATGTCAGAAGTGGAATCAGCAGCATGCAGCTAAAGTTGACCCTCCTCTTCGCTGTTGCGAGGATCCTCCATAGGCGAAGGCACGTTCTCACACTTTGCCAAGACAACGAGGCACCTACAAACGTCTATCTAAACGACACCGGGGGTGAATGCCTCTATTGGCCCCATGTCGAACCCTGCTGGTGTTTTTGTCAACCTAGACACAGCTCAATCATTTGCCAATGTCATTAGTTTGGACAACGAAACAGATACTGAAAATCACAACCAAACGAGTCACGTTTGGTGGAGGCCAGGACCATTGGAACTCGTATTCGGTCTCGGAGCCGCACACGACATTGAGCCGATTCATTTCTTTAACTACTATGGAGAACAGCTTTATGTTGACGAGATCAGCGTTTCGTTTCGCAATGAAAGTGGTGCCTCGATTTCCTCTTTGACTCTGAATCCTATCAAAGGCGTCAACTCAGCGGGCACAACATTGTGGCTGAAACATTCATGCTGAATACGGCTGCCATGGTTAGGGTGTCCGAGGTGTCCATGTTGCTTTCCTCTAGTACTAGAGAAAATGCCACTGGTGTATCAGTGGCATACCGTTGGTGTATCAGTGCTGTAGATAACAGGACGGTACGAAAATAGGAATAGCCACAAGTGACTAAAGTTTATTTATCTAGAGCGACTTACGGTTTTGTTTTAGTGACCTGCATTCCATCGTGGAAACTAATAATAGATTCCCAAGCCATATTCCGAAAGTCGTTCCTAGCCATGGAGGCGCGGAGGGGAAGGAATCTGGGTAAGCTACAGTAAGACGGAAAATTATGAACGCTTTGACTAATTGTTGTTGTATCTTTCTAGAGTGTGTGACATTCCTCATGCTATATTACACTGTATGGTAGGCCACTGATACACCGATGGTGGGCCACTGATACATCGGTGGTAATTGCCCCTAGTACTACCATCGTTGCTGGGCTCGATTTCCCTTTACGGCCTCCAGTTGCACAGACAGTGGTGCAGTGCCAAGTTTGACGTTCCCACCAAGCAACAAGCCTCCATCAACTGCCCAAGTGACGCACCTCCATCAACTACGCCAAGCAAAGCTCTACCAAGTTTGACTCCATCCATCCCACCAAGCGCCTCCATCAACCGCCCCAAGTGAAGAACCTCCATTATCTGCGCCAAGCCAAGGAAATAACGATGTTGCACTTGGCGCACCACCCAAATCCCCAATGACACGACTGACTTTGGGAGGGTTAGGACACTTATCTGGTAGTTCTGAGGCTCAAGTTCATGGTGAAGGAAAGATCAATGTAAGCCAACTTCAAGTTGACATTGAGAGGGCAAAGGAGGAAAAGGGGGCAAGCGGGGTGGTGGGAAGAAGGGTGCTCCTTCTGACAACATATTGTATCGCAACGGAAGGAACAAGGGGAAACGTGGTCGGCCTCATCGCATTTACTGGTGGGCGGATCGCTTGGGTGGGAACTAGCTTGCTATCATCTCTCTCTCTCCAACTAGCTACAAACCCCGAATTTCAGTGAAGACAGCTACTACATCAACATGCACTGCTAGAATTTATCCTGGAGACTATGGTGAGTGCACGGCGTCAAAACTCGCGAGAAGAAACTACATGATGCGTGTGATGAAAACCAAGGCACAGAAGATCTACGACTAGAGAGAGAGAGAGAGAGAGAGAGAGAGAGAGAGAG
>JAVCKV010567959.1:0-10312 GCA_032274145.1 Herpochondria borealis | reverse complement strand
GAAGTCCGTCCAGATCATGACGACGCCATGCCTCCTCATCACCGTCATCTAGAAGCGGTGCCGGACACGGGCTGACGGTTTTTCTCGGTCCGAACCCGAGTCGCCATACTAAAAATTTCCCTGCGAGAAGTGGCAATGGCGCACAATGTCGGAGACCGCGTCATCACCGCTCGCACCGCGGAACGCCCACTTATGCAAAGAAGCGAGGAAGTATGCGTCATTGGAATTGCGGTGTGTGAACATCCGGTCCGTCGGGATGAAGGTGGGAATCTGGTACCCGCCTAGGGACTCGGCGACATACCGGTTGCGCACATTGAGCACTCCACACCCCGCGACCAGTTACAGTTCCTCTCGGGTCGACCCGCAGTATGTCCCGACCGCGCTCTGTATCACGTGATCCAGTTATCCCAACGTGAACTGCACGCGCGGGAAGCGGGTCCACCCGACAAACAGGTCGTCGCCAGGCAAACAGTTCTCGCGAGCTGGGACTACCCATAGCTTGGAAGTCTGCATGGGAATGCGGCGCTGGAATAGGCAAGCGCGATCGCGGCATGGTGCCTTTTTTGAAAAGGCGCCGAATGTAACCAAATTCGTCTCTCGGCACGTTGGTGTTGATGTTGATGTTGAAGTTGTTGTGGTTGAGATGAAGTGTTGAAACGGGTTGATGATCATATGGGTATATCTGCGTTTGTGTGTGAGTATATGAGTCTTAACGCTGACTCTTATATTCACCCCACGCATAGGCATACAGGAGCCGAGTCGGTGCCTACGGCTGCAGCGACAAGCAGTTAAAGCATCACCGTATTACCGCCACCCACGGCGCGAGATCGGATCCAATTTCAGGACCACCACCTCGCACCAAGAAAGGAGGCATCAGGGCGATTCATATGACCGCATTGGCCAATCACTGAACTCTACCTCGATCCTCGCGTGAGGCGCCTTCGGCGCCTCTTTCATGCTTATATCGGCAGCGGGAAGTGCGACATAACGGCGTTAAGATCGAGCCACTCGCAAAGTCAGCCCTCTCCCCTCCTAACGCGATTCAAACGCGATAGGCACCTTCGGCGCCTCTTTCTCTGATCAAAATATGGAAGGGTACGGGCCGGCTTCCATAATCACAGAGTGGACGGTACGGACCAAGGCGCCTTCGGCGCCTCTTTTTGACACCCTTTCATCTGCCCAACCTGCCCCCTCCCCCTTCGGGCCCTCCTGGCCCTACGGGAGCTGCACCACGGGAAGTTCCCAACCACGCCCACATTTCTGCCACCAAGCCTATGACTTCTTTCCCTTTTTGTCTGCTCGCATTCTTCTCTCCGACTTTACCCGCGCCGCAAGGAAGCAGCGCCGAATATTAAAGGGCGCCTCCAGCGCCTCTCGGCCGAGAATTATCTGCGACTCGCAAAACAAATGCGCAAACAGGTCGAGGACCGATGCAGCGGTGCAATTGACCCGGTGTGCGCGAGAAGGGCCCTAGGCGCCTCTTAACCACATATGGATCGCGTCCCGAGAGGACTATACGTACGGCCAAGGGAAGCGGTAGCAGGCGCCTCGAGGCGCCTATCCCACCCGCCCCCTTTGCAAATGAGAGGAAGACACGGTCGTGTCGTGTCCATTACCAGGCGCAAGCTTTTCGTACGCGCTACATTCTGCCCAACCTCTCCGCGCCTGACATGAGGGAAACCCGAGCCAACGGGCTTTACGGTCCGACGGCGCAGTCGCGCCTCTCATCAATTATCGCTCACGTGCGCTCGATCTCGCTAAGCCGTTCCGCGATTCACAGGACATCGCGGCTAACTTACATGATACGGCGCGACTCAGGTGTCGCGCATCAATAAGGTGCGGGTGTATTCGACGGCACCGGGTCGGCGCCAACTTGACCTGGGGTTCATGTAGTACGGTGCAATGGGGGTCGCGCACCGACGTTAGCAAAATCGACACGTGTACGCCCACCCCGGGTGGTGGGAATCGGCTGCCACTTCGCCACTCAGCCACTCGGACCGGGTACACTCTGGTGACTGTAACGACTCTACCACTTCGCTACTCTACTACTTTGGAGTGCCATGGCTGCGGATTGTTCGGGTTGAGTGGTTCGTTCATTGATTGCTACTGTTTTACGTTAGGCTCACAGTTAGGGCACACTGTTGAACTTTAGTTTGCAGCTCGAGTTCAGGAAACTTATGTAGGGTTTAGAGATCGCTGCCTCTTGTTTGTTTGATTTGGCCTTGGGGGCAGAGTACATATAGGAAATTAATAATTGTACGACTACACATCCTTCGCAATTATTTGGTCGCATGACCAAATATGCGACGTTGAATCAAGAGGTCTTTGACTCAAAGTTCATCGTTTGAGCCAAAGGGCCTGAATCAATTCAACCGTCATAACAGAGATACACAGTAGAAAGTGCTGCTCCTCACGGTCCTATGACCGCTACACCGGAACAGCCCCACTGCTTTTCACACACTACCCTATCTGAGGGGGTCTATTTTAGTTCGCTCGGAATTATGGAGGGTACTGTAAGTGCCAGTGGCACTCTGTGTAGTTAGTTTTAGGGGGTTTGCCCTTGGGCCGTCCTGGGCCACCAGCCCCGCCTTGGGAGCTCTCCCAGCCGCTACATTGGCTGGGCGTCGCCGGGTTTGGGTTGAAGAGATCATCAACGGTGGTAGCAGAGTCTACCCTCCAAGTAAAGCCTTTTTCCCGTCTTTCCTTCTCTTTTTCCCCTTCTTTCCCTCCTTTCCCTCCTTCTTCGGGGTTGATCAGTAGCCACTCTGCGCGGAAGCACACAACGCAGGAGTGACGACACTACGCCCTGCCAAAATTGCATTCTTTCCCCTTCACAACTACAACCTGCCCCTCCTTTTAGTTCTACCACGCCCCGCCCTCTTGTCTCTTGCTTCGGGCGAGCTACCCGCAACACTAAAATTCCCTTGATATTGAACCGTTCCATTTGGATTCCAGAAGTGGATGGTCATCTCATAGGCATTGGTGTGGTCGAAGGACTTGTGCCTCCTTGAGGAAAAAGTGTCTTGTCTGAATGCGTACACCTGTCCAGTTTCCTCTGTCATTTATATTTGGCCCTTACGACGTCTGCGACTATAGCTTTGAATTTGCTTTGCTTTTTCCATCAAGTCGGTAACAAACCAAAGCTCTATACCATTCGGCGAACTGAAAAGACGGGCAGAAGAGAACTCCATGTCCTCTTGGTGCTAGTACCTCTTCGATGCACTTGACCACTTCTGGCATCTTTGAAGCTGGGAGGTCGTCTTTTGATGAGAAAGGGAGATTCCTAGGATTGCTTGTCATGAACGGGGGGTCTGCAATGACTAACCTTGCCTTGAATATCATAATTTGGCCTTCCCTCTCTTCCTATTTTTCAATGAAGTATCCATACCCGCAGTTGAATGCGTTAACATACTTATGCATGTCCTTCTCAACAGCCTTGAGGTCGTTTTTCAAACTTGTTTTGAAATTTCCACTACGTACGGCACGGTCGGTACCAGTGATGTCGTCTTCTTCGGGCTTTTCATCCACACCGGAGACATCATTGGTTTGACGTGCATGCGATTTACGTGGCTTGCGAATGTATCCATGTATGTTCAGAACTTCTTGTGGTATCGTCTCAATGCGCATTGCGATTCTTCCTGCGAACCTTAGAAACGAACCCATGATCCTAACAGTTGCTTGTTCGTCCGCTACGTAAAGTCTATTTTTCGTCGTTTCAAACTGCATATCTTCGAGGAAAAAATTGAGTAGAATCAAAATTTCGGAACGAATCGTGGTGGACGAGGAAGCAGCTTGTTCTGCACGGCTCGACCGTAATTTTATCTCCACGTCCGTCAGCATTCCTTCTTCAAAATCTTCAGGGTCTTCTTTTGCGCATAACAAACCATTGGTCTCATGAATCTTAAGGTATGGTTATAAGAGCGTCCCAGTGGACTCCACTTGCATTCCTTGTGCTACAATGTCGCATGATCTGGACACAGCCTGTATTCCGTATCCCGCACGGGTCCCGCACGTCCAAAACATACCATTTTTCATTACAGACGCGTCAGATCCCTTCTTTCTACTCTTGGACGTGGACCTTTTAATATCCAAGAGTAGTGTGTTAAGCAACAGGCGTGCCTCGAAGTTTTTTGGAATGTCAAGTGCAAGTACATGAGTACCCTTCAACGGAGCCATAATCTGCGATAGGAACTGAGACGTAATCAGAAACTTGCTTGGGCGTTCTTCTGTACCACAGAAAACATTTACTCCTCGCTAAAGAGAGCATCGCTTTTGAATTACACATCAGTAGATAGTACAGCTTGGATGTTCTGCAGAGACATGGGCGTATTCAGTTCAGTCAAAAAAGCCTCAAAATGGCCTGGAGATTTTGTCTGTTTCCTGAAATATCGTGGTCCTTTCATCGTTTCTGACGACGATCAATTCTCTCCTGAAGAGCCTTGCGCACATCTTCTGCCTCCTTGGAAGGCGCGCGTGCTGTTTCTGATATGATCTCTGAAGTCGTGGCTGACTGGATGTTCAATTTCTCCGTGAATGAGTCGGAGATGAACGATACCGTCAGGAATTTGATGAAAGACATCTCGCGAGGTGATTCCTCCTACTCACGGGCAGTGTCACGCGCTGTACCGACGCGGAGCTTGAGTTTTATTTGAGACATTTATGTGTCTTTTATCGTCTTTTGTACTCTGGTATGACTGTAGTTGACGGAAGAGTGAGGTCAGTGCAGTCCTGTGGGGCGATTTATGAAGGATGTTCGGAGCGGTAGTGTGTTTCACGGATAGGTGTGCGTCATAAGGGGGTAAGGGAAGGTAAATGTGCGATATATTTGAGCTAGTCGAGAGTGGGAGGGGGGGTACAATATTGATAATTATAATACATCAGAAATTATCCTCGGGAATGAGGTCACAAATAGTTACACAAATATTGATTCTGCGTCAAGATGTAAGCTTGAAGGGAAAAAGATGGCGCCCTCTGGAAAGGGTAATTCTGGTACAGGAACGGGCGCGACGACGAAATCTCGCGATCGAGCTACTGGGATGATTACAAGGAAGAGTTCTGTCCATTCCTCTTCATGTCCCGGAAGTTCATACGCTACTGCTGTCAGAAGGTCGAAACGAGCAAGGAAAAATTCCAGAGAGTGCAATATCCGTCCTAGTGGAATAAGTTCCACTCTTCTTCCCAGCCAAGCACCCCCTGTAAGCAACAGCGATAACTATTTTAACCACCTGTGCCAACACAGGCAGTAAGAAAGGCTCACACGTCATCTGCGGACAACCCGGACGGACATACGCTCGGTACGTCAGGAAATAAGTTTCAAGCAGCGGATACCGTGGAGAAGCCCGCCTTGTCCACAATATAAATTGGTTAATCAGACCCTGACATGGAGCCGCAAGCCGCAGTCGGAAGTGACCCGGAGGCCTCGGATCATAAAGGGGAGCCGTTCAAGGCAACTTGTTTCAACAACAACAGCTGTGCCAATATGGTCTTGCGTTGTGATATGAGCCCAGTGGAAGAGGCATACATAACTATACGAGACAGGTCTACAACGCACGTGGCTAATCTGAGACAGATTATAATGGACTATGGTTACCAGCCGTTGAATAATGCATTCATCTTCAACACCATTCTACGTGCTGATAACCCGTCAATGAATGCACCTGTACAAAAATTGTTTAAAGAAGGAGACATTGTCAATTGGTGCAGTATTATCCTCGTCGGTGGGCGGCATCGGAATAGTTCCATCACCGAACTCCTCCGGACTAATCAAAGTGTCGTCCACAATACTGGTGTGTTGGATTTTTGTGTGACTTATCATCGCAATAGAAAAGACTTGACGCACAGTGAGATGTTAAAGATGTCGTCTAATTCCTACAAGCAAAACGGAACTTTGAGGGTGGACAACTCATTATTGAGCTTACTGCAAGTGTTTATTACATACTAAAATGCGTTCAAGAAGTACCAAGGACGTGAGAAAATAAGTACGAAAGACATTGCGGAAGATCTGCGGAACTTGGAATTTCTGGCATATAGTGGGGAACCGTTCTACTGGCACGCCGCGCGATTCTGTCAACTTCTGGATCGCGTCGAAGGTGCTGCGGCGTATATCACCTCATGTAAGGATCGTATCATTCCTCCAGAATACGAGGAACCTGCCCGTAAGAAACTACGTGCAGTACTGTCGTCCTAGGAAATAAATTCCGGTGCGATTGATCGTACAGGACGTCTGAAGATGGTATATTTCGATACAATTCGGTACCAAACGTTGGTGTGCGACGATTTTTCCTGTACTTTGACGCCCTCACGGCCCACTTCCAGCATCCGCAACGAAAAGTAGCCTTACATGTCTCACTGTTCTATGAATACGTCGCAAGGATACCAGAAAAGTTCACCGATCTACGTTCTACTCACCGTAGTAACGTCACGTACAACGCATTCTATTTGGAATAAGCAAGTATTGGTGAGGCCGGTGGTACTATCCGTGATACCTTCATTCACGGCCGTAATGTTCGTTGTTGTACCGCAACTAAATGCGAACAATAATCGTATCACCACTGTTCCCAATAAGCCCACGAAGTACTTCAACCCACCCCCACCCAGCGTACGTGATGCCAGCTGCAAATATAACAAATAAATTCCATCATCCCGTAAGAAACGACGAGGCAAAAATAAAAGTTCCGCAAGTGGACGCGCATCGGGCAGAAGCGGATCAGCTAGTACTACAAAGCCGGAAATCCCGAGCATGCGGCAAAAAGTGGCTTCTTCCAGCCTATGTACGAAGCAGGCAGGGACCGTGCCTGTTTCCGCTCCCTGTACGAAAACTGCGTACAACACCCGTGCTGCTTCCGTTGCTACCGAAGATATTAACAAGGAAAACTAAGAGCAACGTCAGGTCGAAGATGTCGGGTACGACGGCCCACCACTGGGCTTCACACAGATTGCGCCATATAGTGAAAACATCTCCCTGCAGTGGTGTGCAACAGGACGACTTCCACGTATGAATGCTGCTGTCGCTTCGCGCATCACAGAAGAAGTTCATTCCAATTTCCAGGCGATGAAAAGCCCTCCACGAAACTTTGTGCTACACCAATGGCTACCCTGTTCGACTATTACGAGACAAAATTAAAGGAAACCTTGAATGACGTTCTGGAGAGGTATGTAAAATACAGGAATTGCGGACCGGGGTGAAGCAGACCAGGCGGCACGTTCAACTCGATTCCAGAGTACACCTGCTTTGCTCGTCGAGGAGTGCGGATCCGAACAACAGATTGTATATGCCAGACTCCGGGCCATTTTGGATGTGTGGGCCTGTTTGCTCCTGTCCCGTCCGGGTATTTTAAATGGACCACCTCCGGACCTTCTATTCATTCCCCGGATTGGTAGCAAGGTCTTATGTACGGCGATAATTATTTTTGCCCCCGACAAGCCCCGCACAACTACTTCCCCGTGTCAGAAGACGAGTCTATTGCATGTTACTTTATGATTGTCACCGTGAAAACTCCGACGCTGTTTTGGATTGCGGGCGGGTCGCACAACTACGTGCGACTCCCGGAGCGCCCCCGTCGTGCTTTCGGTGCATCATGGAAATTTCGAAATTGGTCATACCTCCCTACAGCGTTTACATTACACGTGTACCTATCGCTCATCCCGGTGCTGGAAGTTTGGACGCTGGAAACGGAGCTGCAGATGGACTGCAGCCGTGTACGCTGGCGCATATCTATGTGACGTCAACGAGAGCTCATGTAACTGATAACGTGTACTTTGCGATGGGTGGTAATATACCATTCAATGAGAAAAGTACACTAAAAACGCCCACAGCACACACGGTGTACTCATACCAGGTGGACAGACGGATGGGAAGAATTGCGCCACCACAGGAGCACATGACGGTGGGGATGGAGAGGGTGGGCGCAGCAGTGGTGACGATAGAGGCGGTGGTGGCTCGAACGGAAATGAAAGTACAGGAGTACAAGGAACGAAGATCGCACTGACAGTGGGGCGCGTGGTGGTAACGGATACCCAGCTGGTGAAGAACCAGGAACCGGTGCAGCTTCCAAATTTCTAAGCTGACGGTAGCGATGCGGAGCAGCCGCCGATTGAATACCCATCTGAAGACCGTTGGGAAGCCCATGCAGTTATCCTATCTGGTGAGGATAACATGGACAGTTATACCATTGACGGCTTCAACATTTCCGACCTCTAGTCAAAACGCATAAACCCCCATTACATGCTCGATGTACCCCCCTTAATCGTAGCGCTTCCCATATTCTTCGTTCTGTATCCATCTTTCCACAGTCAAGTCTTTATACGGCAACAAAATATACTCTGTTCTTGTTCCCCATCTTTAAAAACGCAAGTCTTTACACATCAATATACGTTATTATTTAAAAGCCCTCCTTAATCTATTTACTGTAGCAAGTCTGTATTTCCTTTTAGGGAATGGCCATCTCGTAACGCCATCATTCCATGACGGCGTAGATCACTAATGTGATTCTGCCTGAATTCAGGTTGTCCGTATCGCTCCATTCCCTCCCCACAGTACATACAGAACAGCACGTAGGACGTTTGCTTCGTCTAATATACACAGAATCGCGGGCAATGGTATACTTTCCATATCTTTATCCGTAGCGCTAGAGGTACCGATGCTCCGGCCTCACATTCCACTTCGTCTTCCAACCATCGTTTCAGGTGTTCTTTCACGGCCCGCACTTTCACGTTACGTTCTTTGGAACGTTTTGAGTCCATGATGATGATACTGTTATGTCTAACATCCACAACGTACAACCCCCAGTGGCATTATGCCCCGAAATGGGTCGGAATGAACAATACATCCACTTTGGCAATTGTACGACCCTTCCCTTGCAGTATACCCTGAACACGTTCGTATTTTTAATGCTCTATGCAGGGGAGGTTGTGAGGTGCTTTATTCAGCATAAATGGAAAAATGTGGATAATAATGCACACCGCGCCCGTTTGGCAGTACAGAAATCCAGGAGCCGGTACCGTCCTTTGTTTGTCAGATTATTTGGGAAATCTATCCGGGCTCTCGGAATGTGTGCGGGGTAGTAGATTTTCCGTCCTTGGAAGAGCTGGAAATAGGCATTGATGACTTCGTCGTTTACGCGTGCACGAAACTAGATATTCCGCATATCCCTTCTGCGAATTGTAACGATGCGGCGCAGGCTTCGCCGCAAAGACAACATCCGCATCGGAACCTTCCAGTACGAACGTCAGCTCGTTGATATCCTCAACGGGCACGGAGAACGTCCCGTATTGTACTTCATTCTCCAGGTTCATGAACGGTGGGTCCCTGAGTAACTGGTTCTGGATTGTCGACAAACTCCCATTGCCTTCGGAAATCACTATGGGTACTTCCAACATTTCCGATTCGAGGTCCAACAGTTCTTCGTCATCATCTGCTTTATTGCCAAGGGCTCCACGGCCAGGAAAAATCTCCAATGCATGGTAGGGAAAACTATCAGGTTCATCATCGGGAGCCTGCTCAGCGCAACGAGCGGCCCGATCGAAGGTTTCATCACCTGGCATACTTGTCGCGTCCGGGGCTTCATCGGGTTTCCTGCGTTCAGCCGTTCAAGCTGATTTTCTCATGGATTTTTTGGTGCAGCGTGGTAGCTCACTCCCGTCGCGCGCACACAAGGGGACACAGTGGTAGAGCGGAGTGGGGGGGGAATGACGGCGGGAACGGGGACGCAGGACACGTTTGGCTGAACGGGTGTTGTCGTTCAGCGTGGTGTGCGTCCACTCTGACGCGCAGGCAACCTCCCCAAAAGAGCACAAAGATGGGAGGAAAGAAGGGAAAAAAAGGTGAAAGACGGAGAAAAAGGCTTTACTTGAGGGTAGCTCAGAAGTGCTACCAATATACTTTTCGGTACCTCCTCTCTTGTCTCTCCACTATAAACCCCGGCGCGACCCAGGCCGCTTATTTAGCGGCTGGGGCCGCGCCCAAGGCGGAGCTCGTGGCCAAAACACGGCCCAAGGGGCAAAAAACCCTAAAACTATCTACACAGAGACGTTACATTAGCTAACTTGACACTAGTTTCCTTAATCTAGACAAACTCGATAGGACAACCAGCCCTATGCGCAACCCAATATTATGACCTCACCAACCATCAGTAAGTCCGCCCGGCCTGGCCAATTAGCAAACGGAGCACCCAGATTGGTACAGTGGCGAAGTGGCGGACCACCCATGGCTTACTGTATGCCGTGCCACCCGCGCCGGCGAGTGGCGAAGTGGCGGAGTGGCGATGTAGTTAGCGGTGCTGTGGGTGGTTCACACGTGTACGATCCGCCGACG
>JAVCKV010567948.1:0-10312 GCA_032274145.1 Herpochondria borealis | reverse complement strand
TTTGCAATGCATTAGAGTGTTTTCTAAGGAGAAAAAACATGACTAAACACTGACTAAAACTGACTGACTAGTGGGAAGATTGACCGACTAAATGACTAACAGAAATTTTATTTAGTCAGGCACAAATACGCCCCTGTAAAAAAGAAAACAAGTTCATAAACTACTTGAACAACCGTTCGGTGAAGCCGCTACCACTGCTGTTCTTCTAAATGAACAACGCGATCTTTAAAAAATTCGAATTAGGTAAGCATCCATTCCGTCAAGGTACAGAACCTCGACTTCGTCACGCGCGAAGGAGCGATCGCTCACCACCGTCTGTGGCATTAAGTACATACTTTCGTGTGCCTCATTAAATTCCTGTATAGTACGCCACGCTTCATGCACACTGCTTCCATCAAAGCGAAGTACTTATGGTCGGATTGGTTGGGTTGTCGTGGCGACGAAACTAAAATCCCGGCCGGATGTAGATGGCAAAATCCATGCGTGTATACCTGTCAGATGACTCACTTCCACCACGGGAGTGTGGAGACCTTGCGTCACACGGATTATTTCTTGCAAGTTTCGGCACACCATATGGGACATCTCCAACCAAGGGATGTCTCCTCTTGGCGTGCATGCGAGGGTAGGTTGGATGGTGGTGCCAGAGTTGACTAGCCGAGGTGGAGGGATGGGGGACGCGGCATCACAGTGGAAATGGTGGGTGGGGGTGGGCGGGTATGTGTTGAGCTAGATGAATATGAAGGGAGGCCATACTTGAGATGGTAGGCAGGTGCAGGCTAGCTTACGTTGAAGAGGACAGCGTTGGACGTGTGTGTTGTCTTGAGCTGCACAGTAGGGGCGGCATGTGCGTTATTGAGTTTGGACACTGGCGCGGGCCGGCCGGTCTTTAGTTTTACAGCGGAGGCTACCGGTGGGCTGTTCAGAGGGGAGGCGGGGTGGTTGCTGTTGTCTTGGTAGTGGCGCTGGAGGCGTCAGTTTTGACGGAATTGAGAGGTACGGTGCGTTTAGTGCTCCTGGGTTCAAAAGTCCTGAGTGGGGCGGTGTAGGGGATGCTTTCGGGGAGTAGTATAGAGTTGTGCGGTGCGGTGCGGCGAATTTATTGCAGGGGATGAGTCGGAATGTACCTTACCAGCTCTATTGGTCGGTGCTGTTCATCGACTTTTCAGTTTTTCTGTCTTCGCCGCTCTGAAACAACGTTAGCGCGCAATCTCGTCCGGGTTCTTCTTTCTGTTGCGTCTCGGTTGAAGCTCAAGTTACCGCAACGGCTTTTGCGAAGTTGAGGAGGCAAGTGGAGGGCGTCGCGGTTCGTCGAGAAGAGAGGTATTGGCGGAGGGCAGAGCCGTTTTCACGTCTATATTTCTTGTTAGGCTGTACAGTAATATATGCATGCTTTCTTGGCGTCTTGAAGTTCTTGCAATGTACGCCGTACGCGATTTTTAGGACGCAGCGGACGAGCAGGGGCGGGGTCGGACTTCTTCGGCGTGGATCGCGATCGCCGCTGGGAACACGCGTGGAGACTGCTGCGCGAATTCAATGGTTCTGCCGAGTCTGCGGGTCGAGAGGTACACAGTATAAATGTTATGTGTAGACTGTATCCACCCCGTGTGGGTAGCATTCTCGGTCCCACTATCACTTGGCAGTTTCGATAATTTATCACAGCCTCGTGGATGAGGTTGGGTTCCGAGTTACAAGCAGAGGAAAAATAAATCGTGCAGTTACCGTAGGTGGTTTGTCAATGTGCTGGCACTTTTTTGTACAGTGCTTCGCTGTATTGTGTTGTTGCATAATTCGGTTACTAGAAGAGACTAGAACACTCCAGTTTGTGCACCTTTGCTGCTATGGATAAGATGTAATAACGCAGCACACACTCAAAATGTTGGTATATAAAGACTGTAGCACGGCCCATTCCTCCAAACGGGATAAGCAATACAACGCAAAATAGTCAGGCACAGAGAGACACCAACAGCCGAAGACGAATACACGCCGGCTGCTCGTCCTTCGTCTTTCCCCTTCGCGCGTCCGCCGTTTTAACCAAGCTATTCCTCTACCGCGTTTCTGTATCCAGCTATCAACGTAGCGCGTCTCGTCTCTCTACAATATCTTCGTGTACTTGATGTGCTCGAGCGCGCCAGTACTAATTCACCTCACCCCTCTCGACATGGTTCGATGTGAAACTAGCGTACAAAACACCATCCGTGGTTGTCTACGATCTGCCAATCTAGTCCGGTTTATAAATTTATTTTTTTAATTATGTTCCCATTTTCATAACCACTTATCGTGTTGGTTGAGGACTATTATCGCTCACCTGGGGTCACAGATATCTCAAATTTCGAATAAAAACTTCAATGCTCGTGTGTGAAGCAACAGATGAAACAAACAAAGTAGGAGGATCCACGTGGAAACCATAGAATTTGATTAAATTTAGGATTGTATTATCTGTCGAGCACCACATCTCTAAATCTTCTACAGTAATAGAATGGCTATACTTAACTGAGAATACCTGAGTCTATTATTTAAATATAAATACAACTATTTTGAACTGAATATGATCGAATCGTTCACATACATGAGAACTCGGGCGGAAATAAGATAAGCAATGAACCGGCGAAGTGTGCGGGGGTTGCGGGGGGGAAAAAGAATAAAAAGTAATAAACATTTTCAATACGCCTAAAAAACACCCCGGTAGGATGTGATCCTGCCTGTAATCCATATTCATTTTTCAAGATCCACTTTTTTGGCAAAACTAACATGAAAATTCATCAGGAAGGGTACAAGTCAGGTTTCATAAAATCAAACTTCTAGTGGCTTAAAAGAGTTCAGCTTAGGTATCCATCCTTTTTGTAAGATGCAAAGCTAAATATATCAGAAAAGGTTTGATATATATACCCGGGTTTGGCAGTTCCTAATGAAACGAAATAGACATGTATTTCGTTCTGTTCTGGCTGTTATGTTAATTCAGGATTGATTATGATCGATAAAATTGTAATTTACGCCGTATCTTTGTTGCATTGATTTGATGTGTCCAAGTTACAAATAGCAACACTCTAAGGTAGATACACAAGTACTGAGTTTAAAATTTCGGAAATTTACTACGTTCACTGTTTTTCGGAGTACCATTTTCAGGATATCAGTTGTCAGCAACTCTCTAAGTGCCTCAGCAGTTTTAAGGCACCGTAATAGTACATAGGGATACAGTACGGTTACATGTACCAACTGAACGCCATCCATGTATTTTGTGGCTACAACTTACTGCCTGTGACGATTTATTGCCAAAAATTCCACGAAAGGGAGATTTTGTTGGAAACCCCTTCTTCCGACAGAAAACCGGCGTGAATGGTGTCTAATATGGAATTTGTAGATAATAGTCCTCTATCTCCATAAATTTCAGAATTATTATACGTTATGCAACGTGCTGTAGCGCAATTTCTTGTTCCCCTCTGCTATGCGCAACGCCTTGGATCCATCTGAATCGTTCTTTTTCATTGAACCATTGATCCGTACAGATTGAGCTCCTCCTGGCCGGTTTTCATTTCTACCCTCGATTAAAATCGCACTTTCGTCCTTGTCTTGCGTAATGCCAAGGTACTCAAAAACTTCCCGTACGGATTTGAAGATAATGTGCGATTCGACGCGTGCGCGGGAAGTAAAACCCAATGCGTCCGGTCTAATTGTCACACCCTATTCCGGTGGAAAGTTTCTCTTATTGTCTGGTAGCTGTTTTTGTAGCAGGAAGAACGTTACCATTACACCAGGGGCGTATTTTGACTAACTAATTGGTCATTCTGATTGTCATTAGTCAACCCATTTCTGCATTAGTTAGTCCATAGTTAGTCAATTACTAGTCAATTAAAGCATTGAATCGATTTTACTGTCCCTTGAAAACAATTGCTGCTACCTGCGCACATAGACGCTTAAAAGCGACTGCTTTAGGGTGAATGAGGCCCGTTTGAACAACCTTCCAGTCCCTGATGTTGTACAGAATAAATATACGAATTGTTTCAGACATCGCGAGGGTAGAATTAAAAGCCGATTGCGCCTCCCTACCTTCCATTCGGCTAAGGCCACTGAACAAACGTTCAGCACTGGCCCATGAAGCCTGAGAAGCAAGATCGGCTTTCGCAATTTGGTTGAAAGGGAGAGGACTAATGTGGGATTTCTTCTCATTACAGTCTCTCCATAACTGTAGTGCATATTGAGGAGAAAGGCGCCCGGAAAAACGCAGTTCCTGTCTCATCTTCGTGTGAAACACTGAAAAAGCGTTTCGAGGTCACTCTTTGACAGATCGTTTTCACCGCCGAGCTCCATGGCCTCGCAGGAAACAACTTTGTGAAGAAGACGCATATATTCTTCACGATCAGATTTGGAACACTCCAAAAATTCTAGCTCACACTCATTGGCGTCCAAGATGGCGGAAAGGTGGAATAAAAGGGTACGTAGAGGTGCGCGCATGTCTGCATCAGGCTCTCATTTTTCGGAGGAAATCCATGTCGCGAAGGATGCTTCGACAGGTTTCCACAGAGCTCCGAGTCGGGGTTTTATTCTTTTAGCAATAGCCTTCGCAAGCTACTGAGCTACTCGCTTTGGGATCGACTTCTTCAGGTGCGTTCTATGGAGGATGGTGAAGAAAGAAAGTTACATGATAGAACCGCCTGGACCTACTTTTGCCGAAATCGTGCAAGCATACTCTCTTCCGGGAGACGGAGAGGCATGTACGTGGCGTCTCAATGACAGAAAGGATTATTGAATAAAGTCAGTTTGAATTTTTAAATATTGCAGTACCAACTTGAACACCTTATCAATCATTGTTCTGAAATGATGCACTGTTGAAGTTCCATACATATCACTTTTGAAAAATTACCCTATGGAATTTAATTGACTAAACTTTAATGACTAATCAAGTTTTTCTTTAGTCAGTCATAGTCATGCAAATTTGGGGTTAGTCAGTCAAAAATATGCCCCTGGGTTTGTACTCGGATGGGATGTGAAGTAGGGAGACATGGAAGTGTCCAGCTGTGACTAAGGCAGAAACTTGATACTTTTCTGCATCGCATAAGAACGGGAAAAGAGGAAGATCAACACTTTTCCAGAGCTCCTTTAAAGACAGTTGCTTCGGTGTTGAACAAGTTCCGTTGGTGTCAAGGGACTTGCAAGGGTATTTAAATAGCCTTGCAAGATGGTCCCCTGACCCCTTCAAAGGGTAAAAAGGTACGCCCAGGAACCATCCGGAACGCCCCTCAAGACCCGCGACCTCGGTCAGGTGCTGGTAAACCCCCAACACCGTACGTACATGAACCGCTGCGGGCAGCTCTTCAACAAAACGCCAGTTCAGAGGAAGAGGAGCAAACGCCCGGCACTTCTCGGTCGTTCAAGATATATGTCGTGCAAAGCTTGCAGCACAGATGCGTGTCAGCACAATAAAAAACATAAAAAACCCACAGAAAAAAAACAATTGTAACGAAGGGTGTTCGAGGTCCCTCTTTCGAGGTAGCTCAGTGAGTATGGTAGATAGTGACGCGAAAGCTTCAGGTCCCAGAATTGTCTGTGAGAACAGATGAAAAGAAGCGCAAGAAGCCAGGTGAATTGCCGGAGATGCTGTAAACAGGACCAGACAGGACAGGACGGGTCGTAGGACGTGAGTCAGAGGGCAAGAATACGGTGTGAACTAAGGTTTCTGTTCGTAGCAAAAAGACGAACCCGTATGTTTATGGGGTTGAGGGCGAAGATTGCAAGGCGGAAGCTGTCAGGCGAAGCGGTATGCCGCGGTGATGAATGTCCGTTGCCCGAGTTGCGAGTTTCAACCAAAGTCTGGTGGGTACCGTAGCTTGGATGGCACCTGAGGGCTCATGTGCGACGTAGAATGGGACCTGCAGCCAAGTGATCGTTTCTAAGCTTCAGTAGCGCAAGAGGCACGTAAGTGAAGTAGACTTGGCGAAGACTGTCAGGTACGGTATCTTGCCGAAGTACACTTTCGTGTATTGCACGCTGTCCCGTTCAACTTTCCAAAGTTTTTTACTTCCCACCCGAGGTGTATTGAGTCTCGTCCTAGAAATTGCCGCTAACGCGACTGCATGCATATATAGTACCTCCCCTTACTGAGCTAAGACAAAATAATTATGGGAAGCCGTGCAAATAGTGGGGGGTTACTTGGGCTACCCGTCTCCTGACAAGCAAGGGCGAAATAGATGGCCTTGCCCAGCCCGACGAAGAGTCGGGCGAGCTCGGCTCAGGAAAAACAACGTGAGCTGTGCCGTTATCCCTGAACAGGTAGGCGAGAGAAATTATCTCCGGGGTGTTCCGATTGCTCGGTGTTTCGTGTAGAAATAGAAGGCCAACTTGCATTCAATGCAAGTTGGCTCGTGCAAACACCCTGGCCCGTTATGGCGGTACTGTACGGGCAGTGCAGTATTCCGATTGCTCGGTTTGTGTGTAAAACTGGGGCTGATTTGCATGGATGCAAATCGGCCTAAAATAATGTTGAGAAATCCATGCCAAAATATGGCCCGTGATGTAAATGCATTGCTGCATTGCCTGTTGCCCGGTTCCACAGTATTCGAGAAAATGTGCAGCGATGAAAAATAACAAATGGGAGAATCTGGCTTGATTAAGACACTTTGGAATTAAATGCCGGCGAAACGTGCAAGCGTGGAAATTGGGCTTATATGACCTGAACGTCATCTATGGCTGTAAATTAAGATCATGAAGTCCATACGCTTTCGCGTGATTATTGCACCACAATATCCCAAAAATGCACCTTACTATCCGGCCGAACGTCCGTTCATGGCCGGACAGGTCACCGCCCAGCCCCCACTTCCCGGCCTTTTTGATCTGCTGGTTGGCAGCGAGGGGCTAGATAGTGGACGTTCCCGGTCGTCCGGTAAGAGCCTCGAACGTCAGCCAAGGGAAACCGCCCGAATCGTACGGACTCGGGACCGAGTCGCCCGGCTCAGCCGGTCGACGGTTCCGCTCGTTCGGACAGTCAAAATTCGTAAAACACTCGGGTCGTGGAAGCTGCAGCCTCGGAGTCGAACTGCATGGACTAGGAGACTTTCTCGAAGGTTGTTAACGACATTGCCCGTTCAGTCGTACAAGAGCTCATTTTCACACCGGGCGTGCTCGAGGTAATGAAGGTGAACCTCTTCGAGTCCATTGCATTAATCAACCGCATCAAGGGCGTTTCCATGGATGTAGCATTCAGGGTTCCACATTCCCGGGACGTCGCCTCGGGGCAAAACCCGTCCAAAGTTCCGTCAATCGTTTCAGATAACTCTGAACCTTCATACTGGGTAAGTTCAGGAGCTAATTATGGTCGTTCTAGCCGCGGTCGAACGAAACGACATGACTCCCCGCCGGATTCTTCAATGAGGACCTCCCAATCGGGCAGCTTAGAACGTTTCGGTGACAACCCGGAGTCGTCCGAAGAGGAGTCACGCAAGTCGAAAAACACACGGCGGAGCAAAAAATCCGAACGTACTGGTAGAACTAAGAAGGATCCAAAACACAAGAAATCCGATACCGAGACGTCCCGCACGAGAAGGTCGAAAAATCCCGAAAGTCGAACAGTCGACAGAGGAACAAAGACTATTGGGAAACGAAAAAATCGGGCTTCTCCTTGCTCGATCCGAAAAAGCGCTGTACGCAAAGGTTTGCGACTTTCTTTACTACCGGCTGGAAAACCAGAACGCCCGGTACAGTAAGGACGACTGCAGTCGGATCTGCCGTCACAACCGTGACATGGCCGTCCAGATGCACGGGCACAAGTTCTACGGAGAACGCCTGATCGCGATCCTGGAGTTCCTGTTGTAATTAAACAAATCTTGCAACGTTAACGGAATCCACGAAGGTTCGGCTTGTTGGATGTTAATTTCTTATACAAAAGGGGCCGCTCGCGGATATTTTCTACAGTACGCTTCGGAAAAGCAGGACTCCGAGAAAAGTTCTCTGGAATCCTATCGTGAAACCGTGCACTATCTCCTGAAGACGTACGCAATGGATAACGCGATCGACCAGGCACACCTGGACATATCAAAGCACACGCAAAAACCGAACGTTCCGGGAGATAGGTACGCTAAGAGGAGTTGCTGTCAAATTCCAGCCGCTGTGGTTCTGTATATCCTGGAGCGACGATCCGGACTTACTTTGTGGAGGGTTTAAAGCCCTCCATTAGTAACGCCATTCGACAGTTACTCTCGACTCACCCCGACAAGGACGTCCTCGCACTGACACGGCATGCAAAGTGTATGGGCATGGTCTCCCGTGACGATCGTTCGGAGCCCGAGCGCGGCCAGCCGCAGCCGCAGAGCAGCAAGAATATAAAAGGTGGTTAAGTTGCTGCCATTGCCTCTGCTAACCCGGGTCTTCCAACTCATCCGCCTGGGGAACTTAGGATCTCCACACCCCTCCGGGACCGTTCCCCACGAACATATTGTTCGCCATTGCTCAGAACCCGGGATATCCGCACAGTTCCGGAACATACACAATGACGACCAGCGGCGCAGCGCCGTCTGCACCGCTGTCCTTAGGTATAAATCCGGGAAACCAAAGCCGACCGTCGGAAAATCCGTGCCGGTTGTGCCCAGCATTCGGACATGACCGAACTGCATGACCTACGATCCCGACGGAAAAATTAGGGGCCCTAAACAAGATTCGGGAGGAGAATTAACAGATGCTTCGAAAGATTCGGGTAATACAACGGGCAGCTTCGGGACCGCTTCAGTTCTCCCGGAGGCCATAATCGCTCGTACAATACGCACGGCCAAACGGGAACGTCCAGGAACAACGGTTAGGATTCAAAAAAATAGGGGGCGGACCCACGTTCGGACCTGAGTCCACCCCACTAGCGAAGTCCGGATCACGGCCCAAATACCCCACGGTTGTGGCAATAATCGGAAAGTCACCGCCCGGTGACGTTCAGGACTCGGAACGTCTGAAAAATCCGGCCCCTATGCTTCCGACGGTCCCAAATTCCACCCGAACGTCCCTTCATCCCCTATGTCCCTTCTGGAATGTATCCGCCTCTTCTCGCAGAACAATACCACAGACGAGTCGTTCAAGGAAATTGAATTTTCAGACATCGAAAGAGTAACCGTACGTCCGACGCGAAGACCCTGTACGGACTGCCCGGAACCGGACGACCTAGTCCGGCGCACATGGCGTGTGCTGTCACCCAAAGACCATCCCAAACGTTCACTGGAGACTTCCGATGAAGAATGAGAAGTGAGTTGTCTGAAAACAGTACGATTGGTCCCAACGTACAAGATGAACTAGAATAGAACATAGCATTTGCTCCTGGGGCAGTACCATCGGAACGAACGGCCCCAGATTCACAGACGGAAGCTGATCAATACGTACGTGCGGAAGCAAACACAGAGATGCCTGGGGATGGCTCGATGCGGTCATAACCATAAAGCACAGTATCGGTCCACCCGAGTTTTATAGAAGACGACGACGCATTTTCAGTCGCCGGCGATACAGATTGCCCCGTACATAACAAAGAAGACAAAGATACAGTCACGGGCGACGCAGAAACCGCCCCTGATGAAGAAAAAGAGAAAAGTCGGCTCGGTTCCCGTGGAAACAATAGGGACGGCTTATGTCGCTCACTCGGGTCGTCCAACCGAGTAGGCAACTCAGAAGGCTTGAAACAGGAGAATAGCTGGGACGACGAAAAAACCTCCCGCCGCGAAGCCCCGTCCCTGTCGGTCCGTCAAGTCGAACAGCCAACGGATTTACCCCGAACCAGCGTGGTAGTATAAGAAAACCGGACCGGTCGTCCAGTCAATCGTTGCGGACGTGCCGGACGCTAGGTACGCAGCCCCCGGTTCCCAGTTCGTCTCAGCGACGATTTCGGAGAACCCTAGAGGATCTCTTTCGGCCCGCAGAACGGCCGGGAGGTCCGTTAAACGTCCGGGGAACCGCTATCCGTCGTAAATCGCGTACTTTCTCGCATCCGCCACGCGGTGCAGCCGGAGGCCTGCGCTATCAACTTCAAAGAACTTCATCAGGGCGAGCAGCTTGTACTCAATTAACGCCACCATGTAGATGGCGGTCCACATGCCCGCCGAACGGTATAATGCAAGATGCGTGTGATACGATAAGATGGGAGGACTAGGCACCACAAGGAGTGGGCCAGTCTAGAACTCCTGAAAGAATGTATCTAGCACCGGAAGTTTGCGGTGCGAACGTCGGTTCGCCGGCATGTCATCCAACTAGACGTTCTGCAACCCGAAGAAAAGAAGGGTACGTGCCCCTCGCCGGCGCAACTAGACACAACATCCGGCATCCACTGTTTCTATTTATCCCCGATTAATCAGAG
>JAVCKV010567937.1:0-10313 GCA_032274145.1 Herpochondria borealis | reverse complement strand
CCTGCCAACTGGCGAGAAAGTTTGCCTATTTGATCATTTGACCCCTCCCTTGGTGGCTCTGATCTTACCGGGGCCTGGGAGGGGTATTGTAGACGACCGTAAAGCATGGGACTCGAGCGGTCGTGTGGATCTAATAGACAGATCCCCGTGGCTGTGAAAAAAGATGGTTCAGGACTGGCTACTTTCCTAGTTGATGACTCAACCATCCCAATATTTCTCTTGTAGATCACAGCTAGCTTACGTACTAAGAAAATAAAGGAGGCTGTACACTCTTGCCCACCACCGGTAGCTAGCACAGCGACGGTGGAGGCGAGCAACTGGATCAGAGGCGGAAGATTGGCAGCTTGCAGGGGATCCATTGCGCTCCGCAAACTTATAACTGTCTCTGCACGGATACTCGAGCCCCCGGAATTTCAGGCTTTCGCTCTTCTCAATGAACGAGAAAAGGCGCGCAGGTCCGACGGAAATAGAGGGTCAGTGTAGGTAGCGTGGTCAGACGGGCGGTTTCTGGCGGCGTTCTCGAGACTGTTCGCGTTAGCGCGCAAGTCAATCTGCGTCGGAGTTGTTCGGCTCGGATATGTTAACAAGGAAGCAAGTGATCCACTCCTCCACCGGGCGGCTGAATCGCGCGAGCTGCATTAAGCCACGCAAACGGCGTAGTTCGAACTCCTTCATAAGTTTGTCGGCTAAGTTGTTCTGGGAGCGCAAATGGCTCAAGTCACTGATATAAACCGTTGTGTAAGATTATGGTGCGAGAATTAGGTCAAAGAACAGCTGGTGATTGGTTATACCACAGGTGTGCAAATAAAAATGCGTCTTGTTGTCCGTCAGCATTCCCATAGAAAGGAAACTGCCAAGAACGCTTCGAAGTTGAGCGAGTAGTAGAAAGGACTGGTCAAAGGCGTCTAAGAAGGCTAAGGTCTCGCTACCCAGAACGGATCAGACGCGGTGGCGGAACTTCTAATCCCAATAGGAGAGGACGGCGCACAGAACGGTCTTATCAGCGAGCAGGATCACGGGGCCGAGTTTGGACATACAATCCAGGTTCTTCGAGAAGGAGCAGTCGCTGTAAAATTAGATTTTTAACGATGACTGTTCATGACGCAAGAAGCAAAACCAAAAGATCGGCCGATCGGTCACGGCTTTGACCGAAACTTTCAGGACCTCGTTTTGCTTGAGCTTGTTCGTCTTGTACATCGCGTTCGTTACTGGATCTAGGAAAGCCAAAGAGAAGGCCAAATAAGAACGTGTGTGCACCAACTACGCTGTTTCCATCAAGCGGGACTTGAAGTGGTGAAATGTGGCCTGAAAAGGCAAAGGGCGGACAGCGGGTGCTGCGCGGGATTGGAAGCCGGCGAAGAAGATTTTTATTTTCGCGCGATAAATGCAGGACAAATAAAAATTATCGTGTGTCGTCGGTTTTCTGTCGAATGGCAGTGGCAGATGTGTGCTTACTTGGTCCAACTCTGGAGGGCCCGTCAGAAAAGTATCGTCGAAGTACGTAGCGATAAAGCCAGCTGCGCAGGAGTCAGTGATGTTGTTCTTGACATGCAGGGAGGAGTCACCGGGCACGGCTGTCGTCTTAAGGTCTTGAAGGATGAAATTCTGCAGTAAGTGGAACCAGTAGTAGTTATAATACGCGCCGATAGCTCGGGGGCGTGCGTACACAAAAAGGCAAGATGCTTAAGAGCTACGTAGATGGGCGGTGAGAATCAAACCGGGAAGGAGCGGTACACACATGGATGAGAACTAGACTGCGCTTCGAGTGGTGCGCGTTTCGACTCCATACGTCGTGGCTGGCCACCCGCTTGGAATCGAAGAACGAAAAACGATGCTGTAAGAGGGAAAAAACTTAAAAAACTAGGAAAAATGTACTGCAAAAGAACTGATTGCTAGCTCAAAACTTGGCTTCGGGAACTTGCTTGTATCTATCTACTTTACCGTCCCTTGGGTGAAAAAGTCTTAAATACTTCCCCAACCCGACGATATTCCTCGTCGGGCGGAGATACACCCAGGGTAAAACCTGGGAAAATCAGTAATGAGGAACGAAAGATCTTCCTTAGTGATGGGAAACGTGCGGCCGATCCAAAATACACCACTATCCAGGCCTTGTCCCGGATAGCGCACCTCACACAAAAATGCACAAATAGAGAGAGACCAAAGCCACATGGCAGTACATACGAATTACAGATCACCATGACCATACTTAAATTGAAGTAATATGCACGCAGTAGTGTATTTTATTACAATCTCACGTCCTCACACACATTAAAAGTCGTTGAACGCGTATAACCACAATTACACACACACACCCGCGTGCAGTCATAGGGCATTCGTACTGAGATGATCATCGGCATCGAAGGCGGCGTAGTCGTATCGAGCACAAGCGGGAGCCAACGGGCCGGGGCAAACGTGACGAGTCTGCAGGTACAGAGCTATAAGGCCAGAAACACAGTAGGCGAGCGTACTTTAAGGGTAGATCGCACGACTGGTGCACAGCCTATTACCGTGTGCTAACCCTGTATATCACGTCGGTAGTCGGGCCAGGAAAGGGAGCAGCATTGTTCGGTAATTCGGATGGATTTCGGCGACATGCCATTGAACCGTCGAAATTTGCAACTTGTAGCCCCCTCTATTCCGGTACTACAGTCGCCTGCGGCCGGTAGACCGTATATGGCTCGGCGTAGACGAAGGAGTGAGTAGGGATGTGTGTCGAGTTCCGGTGGAGGGCGCATAAAGACTGTGCGTCCAAACTTGTAGGTTGAATATAGGTAGGCTTGATTAAAATCCGTTGAGGAGATGCTCCAATGATTGAGAGCAGCCAATGCCAGTAAGGTAAGGAGTTACTGAGTTCGGACGGTATTAGATTCGTGGAATAACTCGTGCTTTTCGCGGTCGCGGTATTCACCCGCCACCAAGTGTGATTTCTGTTTCGGTTTGTCGGTGTTGGTATTCTTCACGGTGAAAAAAGATTTTTAGCAGACCTCGTTGGCCTTCGCTGGCAATGTACTATTCGGGAAGAAATACCACACAAATAGTGTCATTAGTCCATCAAGCTCGTCTTTGATCGCGTCGCGGAATTGCTTGGTTTTCCTGTGCGGGTCGCCTTGCGCAATGGTCTCTGGAATTGGCACCTTCTCTTCTCCTGCGAACGAGTCTGGCGAATAGTCGTCCCAGAGGATCTAGTGGAGCAGTTTTAAGAGGTGATCAGCGGGTGGCGGAGACGCGGGGATCAGCTGTGAGAAGTTAAACTGGACGTGCGTGCCGTCCGTCCAGATCGATTGTCGCCTGTTTGCAGTCGATCAACTTGGTGCTGTACGGCCCATGCAGTCGGCCGTCTGCTTCCCTGTACAAGGGCACTTGTTCGCCTCTGTTGACGACTATATTAGCTGCAGAGTGGAGACGCACGTGCAGTGCTTCGCTTATGTGACATTGAGCTACTAGAGACTCGTACTCACGACGAGCGACGGAAAGTTCAAGATGTAGGACAGCTTGGGACGGTTGTGTCGCAAAATATGTAGGGAGTCGAGGTAGTGCCCCCAATAAAAGGAGATTCTACGCTAAGCCGTCCGGCCAAATCGTGTCTTTCAAATTTACGGATAGGAGCAGCGCCATATTGGTGTCGATAGTCGGTTCCGATACATCTAACTTCTCATAGGATACGCTTCAAGGTCGCGTGGTAGCACTCGAAGATCCCTAAAGAGTTGTGGGACTCGACGCCTGTCCGTTTGAGGACGATACCAGCCACGGCTGTGAGACTCGTCCATCTCTCAGATGATAATTATATCCCTTAAGAGACCCAAAGAATCTATAGGTGGCCGATGTAGGTGGTGGAACAGTATATAGTTCACATTAATTAGTATCAGTGATAATAAAAAGAAACAACGATTTCTGCCCAGCCACATGATATAGTGTCACTCACAGTAATTATACACCAACAGTACTACGCGTTCCTTCCGCATTAATGCCACAAAAACTATTCAAGGCGATGCTTAATAGTGTTGGTACTTCTGGGTAGCCTCTGCGTCATTACTTTCAAATTTGAACGGTTCAAATCCCGTAACAGCATCAATCCACTTGAGGTTCAAATATCGTTGATATTTAAGTCGGAAGGAACGCGTTTGGGCAATAAAGTGAAAGTTACAGTACTAAAACGTCCCTATTGCATGTATGGGAGGCGAAATATGTGTACTGTAGATCAAATGGAAAACCTGAAGTTCGGTATATTGTATTGAAACCAACACAAATTGGAATTTGCCCCACATATTAGAACAAGAATTAGTGTTTGTTTTACTAGTTACCAACAAACACTAAATGTTCACATTTAATAATTAAAGTAGGCGGTGTAGTCGTGGAACGCAGCTCATACGTCTTCTATTTTTTGTCCTATGAGGAACACGGCGTTTGAGAGGCCCATCTCGACGTCGACGACGTGAAGGATTGCGCAGTTCTTGTTCCCATCCTGCAGCCACGTGAGGTTCAGTGGGACTTACTGGTTGAAATTTATGTCGGAGTGAGGCATCGATACCTGGAAGGAGAGAGGGCGGGCCCTGAAGGACTGGCAAACCCGTCATGCATCGTTGATTTATTGTAGAACGTTGGGTGTGGTCGGGTATCAGTAGTGAGGAACAGAAAGAAGTAAGATGTCATTGAGGCGCCGTGGCGGTGGGTGATAAAAGTGTTTGTGGAGCTTCTTAAGCTCGGCCCGGATGTAAAATAGCTGGCGAGATGAGCTTGTGATACCTCCAAATGGGGTGGCCTAACCGTGCGGGTCACTAGCCACGCCTAAAGTTGGTGTGACTATGCACCTGTATAGGCTGTGATGAAGTGTACTGCACCAAAGGGTTTTTCTATATGTTGTGGCAGCTACGGTGGAACTGTACGTGCGAGTACAGTGTGCGCACATGTTGCAAATGGTGCAAATTTACTGTGGCCACTCTACAGTGCCAAATGTACTGTGGTTGAGCGACTCGGTTGTAGTACAATGCGATTGAGATGAAGTGATTTGTGTTGTGTATGTGTACAGTAGACATGTAAATTACGAGTAAAGAGGAACTGCATAGCTGTGGATATACGTACAGTGGTGTGTGTGAGTGTATGGAGTTATGTATTAGTGCGTATGCATGGTAGTGTAACGAGCTGGTAAAATAAGCGAAGGCGGGGCTAAAGATGACTAATGGAGACAGAGGTGGCTTTCAAATTGTCTAAGAGGACAAATCTGGTTGACGGGCCGATGGATGTGCCAGGTTAGAGTGGAACAGCGCCCGCTTCTATGTTGCATGGACCAGGTTTCTTCACCTGCGTTCGAGAAGGAACGTTTTTCCTGTAGTAAACTAGTTAGTGAGGGCTCGTCGGCCGGTACTTAGGTACCGACCGCAGAGGCCCATGTGTGTGTGTGTGTGTGTGTGTGTGTGCTAGGTACAAAGGTACCGTGGAAGCCCAGAGTTCTAGCCTTCCAATACAGTTTTCCTGGATTGACTTCTTTTCTTGCCTTCCTTCCCACATTAGACCCCTACATTTCCCTTCTGAAGAGGGTCGCTTGCAAGACCATGTATTAGTAACGGCATCACGACAAGCGAACTCAATTAGCGTTCTTTTACACGTGGCCATCTCCTACTTCGACTGTTCGACTGCCCCATCCAGGCTCTACCAACCCTTTTTCCTTTTTTCGTGCGCGCGTTGGGGAGCTACCGGCGCGCACCAAACTGGTATCCCTGTGGTGAAATACTCACGCGAAAGCATATGTGCCTCATGACCTGAAATCGAACTCAAATTTGATTTCGGGTCATATGAGATCAATTTCCACGCTCGCGCGTCACACCGGCATTTAATCTCAAAATGACTTAATCAGGCCTGACTTCCTGAATTTGCTAATTTTAATCGCTGCAAATTAGCTCGAATTCCACGGTGCCGGGCAACCGGTAGTGCAGCAATTCATTTACGCTTTGGGCCTTAATTTGGCATTGATTTCTCAACCCGAAATTAGGCCGATTTGCATCCCTGCAAATCGGCCCAATTTATACACCCAAGCCGAGCAGTCGGCATACTGTACTGCCCGTACAGCACCGCCTTAACAGGCCATGATGTTGGCACGGGCCAATTTTCATTTGGTGAAAGTTGGCCCGCCATTTCTACAAAAAGAGCGATCGGAAAACCACGGAGATACTTTGGCTCACCTACCTGTTAAGTGATAACGGCAAAGCTCGCGCTGTTTCTCCTGAGCCGAGCTCACCTCAACTTACGTCGGGCCGGGAAAGGCCGTTCACTTTACTTTCCATGGTAAAGGATATGGTAGCCCAGTGACCTCCGCCGTTTGAACGGCTTTACATAATTAAGTGTGACTTAGATCGGTAAGGGGAGGTAGTATATATATAGTCGCGTTAGCGGCAATTCCCAGACAGAGGACGATTAGCTTACGTAGGGTCAGAAGTAAAACCTTCGGAAAGTTCACCAATCTCTGGGAAAGAGCGCAACACACGGACATGCACTTCAGCAAGATACCGTACCTGACGTTCTTCGCCAAGTCTCCTACACTTAAGTGCCTCGTGCGATACTGCAGCGTCAAACATATCCCTCGGGTGCAACACACGGACATGCACTTCAGCAAGATACCGTACCTGACGGTCTTCGCCAAGTCTCCTACACTTACGTGCCTCTTGCGATACTGCAGCGTCAAACATACCACTCGGATGCAGGGTCCACTCAGCGTCGCACCCGAGCACTCACGTGCCAGTCAAGCTACTATACCCGACAGACTGCGGCTGGAGATCGTAACTAGGGCAACCCAAATTAATCACTGCTGCATCTTGTTTCGCCTCACGGCTTCCGCCATGCACCTTCGCTCTCAACCCCATAACCCTTATGGGTTCGTCTTGTTGCTACGGAAAGCGACCTTGGCTCACACCGTCTCCGTGATCTCGGACTCACGTCTTACGACCTGTCCTTTCCAGTCCTGTTGCTACATCCCCGGCCAGTCACCGGGCTTTTTGAAATTCTTTTCATCCGTTCTGACGGATGATTCTGGGACCTGACGATTTAATGTCACTCTATACCAAAATCCCTGAGCAACCTCTAAATAGGGACCTCGAACACCCTTAGTTTGAATTGCTTGCTTTTTCTGTGGGGTTTTTGTGGGTTTTTTCTTGCGCTCACGCGCATCAGTGCTGAAAGCTTTGCACGAAACTGGTCTTCAGCATCTTCCGGAGACGGTGGTTCAGGAACGTCAGCGGAAGGCTGAGTGTTGGCCGATGACGGTCATACCGTTCGCGGGGGGTCGAAAGTCTTTCGTAGGAAACGAAACTGGTCCTCCGATCGCGTTGGAGCACGAAAAAGCGCGATGCTGGTCGGGCCGTGATGACCCTGAACGTCCCGATGGCTTCGGGGAGTAGAATATGATCGCTCTACCAAACTTTAAAGTCGTAGTAAACCTCCTTAATCCTTGTAGAATGATGATAGATGTAGTTGCATAACGCGCGCAGATAATTCCGCGAGATCAAGATGATGACCTATGAATTGATGATAAATGCTCAACTCGCACAGATCACTGCGCAAGGTCAAAGTGATGCTTGATTATCGATGTAGTTGTGTAACTCGCGCAGATAACTGGGCGAGATCAAGAAGACGAGTCATAAAATGATGATCGATGCAGTTGCTTAACTCACGAAGATAAATGCACGAGATCAAGAAGATGAGTAATGAATTGATGATTGATGCTAGATGTCATGATGAACAGAACGAGACCGGACCACCGAAAGATACTAGAGGAAATGACGACGACTTCGAACGCAAAGCTACGTCTGCAACTCCTAATAAAAACCTCAACGCCCCAGAGAGAATAATGGATGCATGCACGGAAGAGGAGCGTCGAAACTCGAACCGTTGAAGTCTTAGTACTAACCGGTGATGTAAGACGTGTATAACGGGCCGGATGACACGAGATACTAATGTCAGATGCCTCTGAAGGCCATGCGTATTGCGAGGCAAACGGAGAGATGTGATGCGCTGCTTGGGCTAAAGGTGGTGCTCGTGCTTGGCGGCGCAGAATCTTTGCGATGCATTTCGAGACGGAGTCCTCGGGGACTTCAGCAAAAGCTATCCACGAAGGAGGATATAATTCCCAGTCGAGCAGGGATTCGAGTTTCTCTTCTTTCGTCTCGCGGTGGTCCATAATTTTCTTGCAGCATAACATCAGTCCGGTGGCTGTCTTGGCCGCCAGGTCGGCGGGAGTTGAAGCATGAGCTTCATCTTTGGGGCCAAACACAGGTGTATTTTTCGGCGCTTGCGTTACACGGTTAATGTTAAATTGCTCAGTAACTTCACCGCGCTGGATGAACTGTGTTAGTTTCCTTGGGCACCTACAACATACGAAAGGCGCTGATAACCTGATTTGTCAGTTCATCTCGCTCCTTTTCCCCGTCATTGGTTTCCAAGTACACCGCCTCCGCAACCTTGAAAACTCGGGAGCGCCGCAGATGCTTATCAAAGTTGGACTTGTACTTATATTTTCTCTCCTTTAGGCTTGCTATGGCATTGCCGATCGCAATTTAGAGTCTCTTAAACAAGTTTTGCGTTTCGCAGGAGGCCGAATTTCACTGCGGTTTAGTCCTCACCGTGAATTCCGGCGGGTTTACGAAAACGTCAAATGGAACGAATTTGTATGCGCGGCCCGGTAGAAGGCACAATTGTACGAGTAGCAAAATGCGCGTGCATAACCGCACCATTCATGCGGGTGGTCCTTCACGTAACATCGCAGGATGGCTGTGAGAGAGAGGTTGAAACGCTCTGCCTGACCATTCGTCTGCGGATGGTACGTGGTTTTGAACACATTCGTAACCCGAAATATGGAGAAAACTCGCTGAAAGAGGTCGGATACAAAGTGGGATCAATTTTACGATAGTAGGGTGACTGGAAACCCGTACTTGAACACCAATTCTTTCAAGAAATTCAAGGCGATGTCATACGCCTTCTTTTATTCATTATCGCGATCTGCGTGATATTTTTGAAGCGGTCAGTGATGGCGAGGATGAACCGTAACCAAACTTTGGATGCTGGCAATGGGCCGAGGATGTCAACAGCGAACGAGTCGAGAGGCTTTTCAACGGGAAAATGCTTCATCGGGTTCGTCTGCTTGATAAGACGAATGGGATTATTGGCGCAGCTTGTAAAATCTCGGACAGTGGCCACCACATCCGCCGAAATTTGGGTTCAATAATAAGAACGAAGAAGACGCTCGTGAAGGCGATATTTACGAGGGTGACCTTCGAAGAAATGGGAATGGGCCAGACGCAGGACGCGATGACGCAACGAAGCAGGGAGGAAGATCTGTATCAAGGATTGTTCGCGAGGATGAATAATATAGAGAACTTCATTATCATCCTAGAAGAAACACGAAGCAGGCCGACTGACCAGGGTCGCCAAGAGCGTCTGGCAGAATTAATCCTTCTTCTGCTCTTTGAGTATCTCGGCGCGGTTCAACGGGCGGGAATTGTTTCTTCATACTCCGGGATAGGAACTCCACGCAACTCTTTCCGCTCAACTTTACCCGCGAGCACCGCATCCTGTTAGTAAACGATAAGTTCCTTCACATTTTCCATCTAGTCCTCGTCAGCTTCCTTCGGAAGAGGCATGTACTTGGTGTCATTCCAAACAGCTTTATACCCATCCGAGACGCGCGAGGGGCGCACAATGTCCTTCGTGCTGACCCCGGTCGCGGGATGGATACGAACTGCCGCCCGTGACCTAAGTGGATGCTGCGGACGCTAAAAGGTTGATGGCTCATTCCGAATCTCGAACGGCATGCGAAGATAAAGGTGAGTTCCCATGTGTTTGGTGAAAGTTGTCTTGTCCCTGTCCTCCTTCGCGATGGAAAATTGTCAGTAACACCAAAGGCCATCCAACCTGTTGAACACAGTTTAAGTATTCAGACTACCAATTAAATCGTCCATGCGGGGCATAGGATACGTTTCAGGGATATTCGCGGCATTGAGGCACCGGAATTAAATGTAGAACCGCTGAGTTCCGTCCTTTTAAGGCGCTGAGAAAACCGGACTGGCTCATTCCGTTTACGCCGGCTCTAGAAATCCCGCTGCTAGCTGGTATTTAATATGCTCCCGGATAAGCTCGCGCTTGTCTTTGTCCTCTAGATATGGTTACATGAGGACGGGGAGCGTGCCAGGCTTCAGGGCTATGGGTGCTCGGTCCAATTGATCTGACAGAGTCTCCCCTCAAACACCGATTCGTATTTTCCAAGGAGATTCATGACTCGCGAACGCATGGATTTGCCCGTCAAATGGCTTTGGTCCACCTGGTATCTC
>JAVCKV010567927.1:0-10315 GCA_032274145.1 Herpochondria borealis | reverse complement strand
GAGCTTCCATCTAGTCGTGAACGTGGTGATGCACTCCGTGCTATCCTACCACACGTCAGCAAGCTTGGCACAGAAAAAGCCATCGCATGGCTCGCCACTATCAAAGACGAAAAACTCAATGCTAGCGCAACTAAAAGAGTGGCCTTATCACTCGCTTTAAAAGATCCACAAGCCACCGCCGATTTGCTCCAGACACTGCCACCAGACTATCTATATAAATCTGCCGGTTCAATTGGCTTAGCATGGGCTAAACAAGACATCGACAAAGCTGTTGAATGGGCAAGCTCTCTCGAAGGGAAAAATCGCACCAAAGCAGCTACCCTGATGATGAATCACTTTGCCCGCTCAGATCCAAATAAAGCGGCGACTTGGATGAAAACCATGTCAGGTGAACCTGGCTACCGTCCCCTCGTTCGCACTTTCTTGTCAATAGCCGGGCGTGACCATCCAAAAATCGCACTCGCTAACCTTGACCAGATTATAGATCGCGGTGGCGAGAAAAACTATTCACAGTACACGATCCTCCGAGGTTGGGCAGCTAAAGACAAAGGGGCTGCCACTCAGTGGATGCAAAGTAATAATATCGACGCTGCAGCTCAAGAAAAAGTCCTCTCCTCCGCTGCCAAAATACATAAGGATAGTCACCGATAGGATAAAAATCGTAATTAAGCATTAGTTCAAACCTCACTTAATTCCGTAATTACCTCAACCATAATCAATTCAATAATACCACTTACCTAACGTATCCAATGGCATCATCAACACTATTTTACATCGCTTGGCCAGTCACACTCGGCCTGTCCTTTATGGCTGGAGGTATGATTTTTTCAAATGAATCAGCTACCGAGAAGGAAAAAGATGGCAATCAGTCCTCAAAAGTCTCACGCAGAAATGCTTCCTCGAATAGGTCTACAAATGAAAACTCTGCTGCGACCAACCGCCGCTCTATAGCCACACGTTCCCGTGCAGGTAGGGACGGTTACGCGGAATCCTACGATATCAAAGAGATTGCCAACAACAGCGACCCACAGAAGCGCTTGACTAAGCTTCTACGCATGATCGATCAACTCGGCCCTAATGACTTCGAACAGGTTCTCGCTGACTTCCGTGAACTCGGTATGACCGGTGTGCGTATGGCTGAATACGGGCTACTTCTCAATGCTTGGGCAAAAATAAATCCAGAAGAAGCACTCGCCGATGCTAAAGATAACATTAAATCATCATTTAAGTCATCATTTGCTAGCACTGCTATTCTCAACGCTTGGGCTGGATACGCACCCGATGCAGCGATCCAATGGGTAAAGCTGAACCACGAAGGTGATAAAGCAAATCCATACCTCTTAGGCATCATCAAAGGTATCACTAGTACCAACCCTGAGCTTGCAACAGATATCCTTCAAGAGCTTTCATTTAGTAGTGAACGTGGTGAAGCTCTCCGTGCCATCCTACCGCACGTCAGCAAGCTTGGCACAGAAAAAGCCATCGCATGGCTCACCACTATCAAAGACGAAAAACTCCATGCTTATGCAACTAAAGGACTAGCCTCTTCACTAGCTACAAAAGATCCGCAAGCTACCGCCGATTGGCTGCAGACACTTTCTGCAGACACTCTAAAAGCTTCTGCAGGTTCTGTTGCTCGTGCATGGGCAGATAAAGACATCGATAAAGCTGCTGAATGGACAAACTCGCTCGAAGGGGAAACGCGCACCAAAGCAGCTATACAGATGATAAAACAGTACGTTTCATCAGATCCAAATAAAGCGGCGACTTGGATGAAAACCATGTCAGGTGATCCTGAATACAAGCGACTCGTTGCCAGGTTCATGTTCTCTACCGGACGTGATCATCCAGAAGTCGCACTCGCTCACCTCGATCAATTAGGCGCCAACTGGAGAAACCATGCACAGCAAAATATCCTTATGCTCTGGGCTGCTAGAGACAAAGGTGCTGCCACTCAGTGGATGCAAAGTAATAGCATGAACGCTGCAGTTCAAAAAAAAATCCTCTCTGATGCCGCCAAAGGCTTTGGTAGCCTCTGGTATGGAGACCGTTGGTAACTTCTAAGCAATGGAGCTTTCAAATTTAAAAACAAACGCCTTGAGGTTCAAATGACCTCAAGGCGTTTTTTATGATTCGAAATGTGGAAGTTTCTACTTATTTCTCTTCGGTTTCTTGCTACCTTTTCTAGCCCCATTCACGGCAGCATGTTCCGGTGTGGTGTAATGCGGTGAGGGCACATGCTCTTTCATCATGATGGCCGTCATCTTCTTCGCCACCTCGGGGTGCTGCTCTACGATATTTTTTTGCTCACTCGAGTCAGTCTTTAAGTTGTAAAGTTCAACAGGATCCTTGGTGCCGCGACGGTATGCTTTCCATTGCCCCATGCGTAAACATTGCTGAAAATTGCCCTCATAGATTTCAAAATAAAGATGCTCGTGTTGCTTTTTCATCGGCTTACCCAGCAGCTCTGGCAGGTAAGAGACCCCATCGGTATCAGCCGGTACCTCCACCCCTGCTACATCTGCAGCGGTAGCCAAAAGATCCACACTTGAAGTCAAAATGTCTGATGTCGACTGAGCCTTCACCTTACCTGGCCAATACGCTACAAATGGAGCACGAATACCACCTTCGTAGAGCGACCGTTTCGCCCCTTTGAGACCTCCACTGCTCTGAATAGCTTTGATAAAAGGTGCATTTGCTCCATTGTCGGATGTGTAAATAATGAGGGTGTTGTCTTCGATACCAAGCTCCTTCACTTTGGCGAGAATCTTGCCGACTCCACGGTCAAGGCAGGTCACCATCGCTGCGTAGTTCTTGACTGTTTGGCTCCATGGCTTGTCCTTATAAAGCTCCAGTGCCGGATCGCTCGCAGGAATCACATACTTGCCATGCGGTGGTGTCCATGCAGCATAGCAGAAGAACGGCTTATCTTTGTTCTTTTCAATAAAGGACAAGGTCTCCTGCTCGATCAAATAATGCGTGTAAGTCCCTTTCTTGCCGCCCATGTTCTTCGGCAGTTCGATGTGTTGGCTATTTTTCACTAAAAATGGAGGATAGTAGTCGTGTGCGTGCACTTGATCATAGTAGCCATACCACAAGTCAAAGCCTTGCTTTTCAGGAACCCCTGTGGTTTCCTCATTCCCCAAGCCCCACTTTCCAAATCCTCCCGTCACGTATCCAGCTTTCTTCAGTACACTTGCCACTGTCGGTGTGTTGGGGGCCGTCGGCAACAGGCCTTTGTTCGATTGATTAGCACGGCGTAAGGCATGCCCAGGATGCTTTCCCGTCATCAACACACAGCGCGACGGACCACAAACTGCGTTACCACTATAAGCTCGGCTGAATTGCATCCCTTCCTTCGCCATACGTTCCATCACAGGGGTCTGGATATGCTTGCCTCCATAGTTACTGAAGTCGCCAATACCGGCGTCATCTACCATGATATAAATAATATTTGGCTGCTTCGCAAAAACAGAAGAAACCGTGAACGATGCCGTCGCGGCCAGAATCAATAGATTGGATTTCATACCATTACATAGCTATCTGTTTCATTAGGTTAGCAAAAAAGGCGGGAATTTAAATTGTTGACCTAACGATCGTCATTGACCTTAGTACAATCTTCGCGTCCATTGGTTCGAGCACTCACGCTCAGCCCTATTGCATACAACCACACCATTTTTTCATCTCCTTGTCTCGCTCTACCATTGGCATCCTTTGTGGCCTCGCAGCATTCATACTCTGGGGAGGTTTACCCATCTTCTGGAAACAACTGCATGATTTACCGGCTAGCTCGATCACCGCCTATCGCATCATCTGGGCAAGTATTCTACTGATTCCTGTCTTATTCTTTAGGAAGCGACTCACCGTAACGTTAAAGGCCCTCACCAATCCAAAGGTGCTCATCATCAATGCTGGAGCTGGTGCCCTGCTGGCAGTCAACTGGGTTATTTATGTATGGGCCACCAACAATGGCCGCGTCATCGAGGTATCGCTCGGTTATTATCTCTTACCCCTCATCTACATCGTTATAGGCTTTCTGTTCCTCAAGGAATCCATTTCTCGCCTCCAATGGACAGCCATCACCTTTGCCACATTAGGAGTGTCCCTACAGGCTCTTGCTGTTGGCTCCATCCCATGGTGTGCCCTCGGCGTTGCCTCCTCTTTCGCTATCTATGGGGTTGCCAAAAAGAAAGCAAAAAGCGATGGCATGTCCGCCCTCTTTCTCGAAACTATCCTCATCGTCCCCTTCGCATTTGGCTACCTTCTTTGGTTTGCTCCCACACTTGGTAGTGGTAGTGAGACACCCATAACCAACACAACCTTCCTTCTCATCGGCCTCACTGGTCTCGCCACCATAGCCCCTCTTTTGTTTTTCACTGCTGCCGCCAAGCGCATCCCGCTCAACACCATTGGCATGCTCCAATTTATTGCCCCAACAGGGCAGTTTCTCATTGGCTGGATATATTTCAAAGAGTCTCTCAACACCACTCAAATCATCGCTTTCGGCCTCATTTGGCTAGCTGTCACCCTTTACGCACTCAGTCCGCTGCTCTCAAAACGGTCGAAAACATCGATCATTGTTGAATAATTTGATTCACTAGCTAGTCTAATCTTTTATGCGTCCTCGATTTTTTCTCTTCTCATTGCTTATCCTACTCGTCTCGGGTCTTCAGGCAAAGGAATCCTCACTAGATGGACTTGGCCTAGCAAAGCTCGCCCAAGTCCACGTCACCAAACATGGTAACCTCAAATACCTGTTCGGTAGTGCCGACCCGAAACGCGGCGGCTTCGATTGCTCAGGTGCCATGTATTATGTGCTTCGCCAAGCCGGCTTAAAACCACCTCGCACCTCAGCTCAACAATACACTTGGGTAAAGGACGCTGGCAAACTGCACGCCACCAAAGGCATCACCAGTCTCAACAGCCCCGCCTTCAAAAACTTACAACCCGGACACCTCCTATTCTGGTCCGGTACCTATCGCCCAACTGACGGCCGCAAGGTCAACATCACCCACGTCGGCATTTATCTAGGAAAACAAAATGGCAAGCACCTCATGGCCTCCTCTTCCTCTGGCCGAAGCCGCAACGGTAAACGCCTCAATGGCTATAAAGTCACCGACTTCACCCTCCCAAGCAAGTCATCGAAAGCAAAGTTCGAAGGCTACGGCCTCCCGCCAGGAATCCGTGCCAGTGCAAAGACAAAGTAACCAGCCACTCACTGATTTACCTACCCATTTTCTCACTACCTGTGCGACCAAGCTATCATGAAATTTATCCTCTCACTACTCTACTCCACATTCTTGCCGATGTCACTCATGGCAGATCCAGTGCAAGAACTACCCAAGTTTGAAAATAAAGCATTTATTCCAGATGGTCTTGGAGGGGGTGCAACTCAGTTTCAATTCGTCTACTGGCACAATGATGAAATTTTTCGCAAACTACTTAACCGAGATAAAAAAATTGTCATTCCCGAACTTAGAAAACGTTTGGCCAATGAAACAAATCATCTTTATCGACGCCTCCTCTGTGCCACACTTCTCGTTTGCCTCAACGATGCGAATGGGCAACAGTTTTTCCTCAATTATGGACGCAGTATCAAAACCTATGAAGAAACAAAAAACCTTTTCTGGATCTTTGGAAACTTGGAATGGAGTGACCAAGATTATAAAATTAACTACAGTATGAAGTGGGCAGAAGACTTCATGGTTGAAATGTTGAGCACCCCAAAATTATTCGAAAGGAATTTCGCTTACGATCCCCCTGACAGGCGTTCTATGGCTCTAGATATACGGGGTGGAAATTTTGGAAGTCATCTTGGTAAAATGAAGAACCAGAAGCTCTATAACATTTTAGTCGATTTTTGGAAAAAACCACCAGAAAGCATAGGCCGAGATGAAATTCTCTACGCCTTTGGATGTCTAGCTGACAAACGAGCCATCCCCCTCCTTCTAAAAGCTCTAAAAGAACGTGAAGGTAACGAATACCGCTACGCAGCTTCAGCCTTAGCGAAAATGCAAGTTCAAGAAGCTATTCCTATCCTACTTCAGCACTTAGACGACTCAGACACATACAACTCTCTCGCAAGCTATCAAGACGCCCGCATTCTCCCCGCACTTCAAAAGGCTATTCCAAACCTCAAAGGCTACGCCCTAGGCGGTGCAAAAATGCTCGCCGTTGATTTAAACGGTAAAGACAAACTCTCCCAATACATCGCACTCTTTAATGACCCAAACCATGAAAGTATGTCCGATCCCTTGTGGAAGATCCAAGAGCTCAAAGCCCCTCGTGCCATCCCTTTTGCTGTAGGCATACTCAAAAACACCAAAAAGCTTCATGACGTGACTTGTGCCATTTGGACTCTCAAAGACTTTCCAAAATCCAACGTCGCTAAACTCGCACTCATCAACGCACTCACTACCGATTTCAACGCCTTAGCCTCTGGCAAAGATTCAAGAACCGCTCAAAACAAAATTTATCGTAGCCGCATCGCCGATGCCCTCAATAAAATGACCGGTCAATCCTTCGGCAGCGACCAAAAAAAGTGGTTAAACTATCACAATAAGCAGACAACCAAGTAGAAACACACCCTCCATCGTTCCGGTTTCTGTGTTCTTCCGTGTATTCCGTGGTTCCCCCATTCCAATCCTTGAGAGCATTCGTGCCAATTCACGGTTAGTCACCAGTAGCAGATACCCTTGCCACATAACCTCAAGCTCTGTGCTTTCTGAGCATTCCATTCATTCTGTGGTAAAAATACGTAACCACACTCACTCAACCGCGGTACTCTGAGATCCCCGCCTACCTTCACCAGCTTCGTGCTTCCCCCATTCCACTCCTTAAGAGCATTCGTGTTCATTCGTGGTTAAACCCTGCGGCAGTCCCCAGCTTTATCCTTTCCCCTTTTTCCTGAAGAGCCATAGCTACGTTTGCCCTAGAGTTTCCTCAGATATTGAGCTACTGAATCCCCTTGGTAAGCACTAATGGTTTTGAGCACCTTTCCCTTAGCATTAGTCAAGATGACCGTTGGGTAAGCTTCCACCTTATACCTGGAGGCCATCTTTTTGTTGTGGGCCTTTTGGGCTGAACTGAGTTTTTTACGGTTCGGGAAATCACACATCACGAAGACGTATTCCTTCATCGCGGCCGATTGAAACCTAGCATTGCTGAGCACATTTTTCTTCAATGCCTGACAAGGTGGACACCAATCAGAGCCGGTGAAGAGGATAAATAACTTACGGTTAGTCTGCTGAGCGAGAGCACTGGCTTTAGTGAAGTCTGTGTGCCAGGTGAACTTTTCCTTGGCCGCAGCCGAGGTTTGTTTGACTTGGGCAGTTGCGGTCTGTGCGGCTCCAAAGAGACACATCCAGGTGAGCAGGGTAATGGATAAAAATGGTTTCATAATAATTGCTTTCTTATCCTATAGGACGACTAGCTCATCCCTTTTATTCCAAATTTGTCAAATTACACCAATCCAACTTGATCATATTACCTACTCTGTGCATGGTTTCGCCCATGGAAGAAACGGCACCGAGAGAACCAATGTTATGCGAATTCATGCCCGAAGATTACTTTGGGCAGGTCGACGGCATGACCATTTTTGGCAATGATAACCCACTCGAGGTCGACCTCGGCTGCGGCGATGGTAAATTTGTTATAGAAATGGCCCAACATTACCCGGAACGTAATTTTTTGGCAGTTGAGCGCCTGCTCGGTCGCGTCAAGAAAGTTGGACGTAAGGCTGAGCGACTAGGACTCACCAATGTCAAAGTGCTTCGTCTCGACAGTAAATACACCGTCGAGTGGCTACTGCGTGATGCCTCAGTAAGCCGTCTCCATTTACTTTGCCCAGATCCATGGCCAAAAGATCGCCACCACAAGCGTCGCATGATGCAGGTCTCTTTCTTCCAAGCATTGAAGCGTATCATCGTCAAGGGTGGTGAATTTTGCTTCAAAACTGACCACCCAGAGTACTTCGAGTGGTCGTGTGAACGCGGCGAAGAATTTGGTGAATTTCCAGTTCTGGAGTGGCCGGAAGATGAATTCTACTATCCAAAAACTGACTTCCAGCTGCAATGGGAAGCCGAAGGCAAGCCAATGCATCGCAGACGCTTCCAAAACCCTGCCTAATTGTTCCTCGTGCTCACCTTTAGTCGCATTTCAACTCAACATATAAACGAGCTTATGGGCGACCCTGAGCTTGTTCTGGAGCTGATCCAAGACATGGGCTTCGATGTCGAGGACTCGCCCGATACAGAAGCCATGTTATCGATTTTAGAAAGCCGCTGGCAGGGCAATGAACAAAGTTTCGGACTCGAACACTTTAGTGATTTAGTTCCCCATGTGCTACTCGATGCCACCGACCCCGGAACCATGGAGCTACTCCTCAAAGGAGGAAAAGCCAGTCCAATCAAGTCGGAAGACCAAGCGATTTACGTGCTCTCTCCTGCAGAAGTGCACTCCATCTCCACCGCCTTGGCAACGGTCGACCTGATGAAACTTCAGTACGACTGGATGGACCGTGATCGCTTCCGCAGCATCATGCCCGACGCCAAAGATGAAGACATCGACACCTTCTGGATGTTCTTTCCAGGCCTCTGGACCTTCTTCGCTAACGCCACCAACGAGCAACAATGCGTGCTCCGCAGCTGGGTCGCTTCAGAGTAGCAAAGTAGTGCACGCTCTCTACTCGCCTACTCAAGCCTCAGGCTTACTACTTCTTCTTGAACTGGATCGCAATGAAATAACTCGCCAGCCAGATCCCTGCGAAAACACTGAAGTGAACCACCTTGTTTGTTTCAGGCAATAGCAAGGTCACCGCCACTAGGGCGCCCACCGCAAGGATAATTCCTGAAAAGTAAATCACCTTCCCTTTCGGACTGAGCTTATCTAAAAACAACATAGAAATCAACTAGCCTAGTTCTAGTTATTCTTCAAGATCATTGCCTCCCAATAGCCGCGTCAGCATTTGATAAAAATTCTTTATAATCACACATATCACTTAACTATAGTTAGTTACAATTCATCATAGAGGTGCATGCATTTTAACTTTTTTTCACATTCACCGTATTTCGCCTGTATTGATCCCCTCTTAAGCATGCACACAGAATCAAACGGAGTGCTACCTCTTGTTTCCTCTGCAAGCTAACTGCTCAAAGGGAGTGCCTCTTATGGTTTGAAAGTTGATCACGTCAGCAGCTAAGAGATGTTATACTATCATTCCTATTTTTCTGTACGTTAGTGATGGACACCTCTGGTTTATGTCCCCTATCTTATAGGGATGAGACCCACATCTACACCTTCCACTTCACTAATTCCATCGATCGGTTTATTGCTATTTCTATGGTCTAAGAAGTGGAAGCCTTTACCCAAGAATGTGGCCGAGCATGATTCGCAGCTATATGTTTAGTAACCATCAACCCACAAGTCAGAGATCCGCTACTAGGTAGTGATAGGAGCTCTATGACCTTGAATAAAATGAAAAAAGGACTAAAAACACTCATCGCGGGTATCCTGCTCTTACTAGTCGGAGCCTTTATCGTCCCGATTGCCTTCATCTTACCAATCATCTTGGACGACTCTGGTGAGCAGCAGTTCCTAATTCCTGGAAGCACAGTGGTCGTGATCACCGAACCGGGACGCTACTACCTTTGGAATGACTATAAGACTGTCTATAACGGAAAGAGTTTCAACCGTTCAGAGAGCATTCCAGACGGCCTTGAGATAGCAGTGAAGGACGAGGTCGGAAGCAGTCTTATTTTTAACAGCTACACTTCGATATCCTCAAGTAGCGGAGGCAGCTCGAAGAATAGCATTGGTTATGTAGAGGTCGAGAAGCCAAGTACGCTGACCGTTTCAGTATCGGGAAGTGCCGACCAGCGAATACTTTCCTTTTCACAGTCTGAAATCTTTAAGATTCTTGGTCTTATTTTCGGTGGTATCGGCCTTTCGATGCTGATGGCTCTTACTGGGATCGGCATTACGATTTGGGGGATAGTTAAACTCGTAAACAACAAGAAGGGCACACAAGACACTGGAGACAGACTGCTCCCACTCTAGGGATGCTCTTAGGGAGCTCATCCCACCGATCATTGCTGGCCAGAAATCTAGCGGTGTGTAATATTATACCATTTAAATAGTTACTTCGTCGGACCGTCTAAATCCTAAATATCGTTTAGTTCTAAGAGTAAGTAGCCATTTCCTATTAAACTTACTACGTTTTTGGCGTCATCCCAGTATGCTCGTATTCTCTCTGTTATGGCATCTTCAAGCTCTTCTAAATTTAACCAATCCTGATTGCAAATTCCATCTTTAACTA
>JAVCKV010567916.1:0-10316 GCA_032274145.1 Herpochondria borealis | reverse complement strand
CCAGACTGGCCCGTGGTAGCCTACATCAGACCCCCAGGCGAGCCTGTACGCGGCTACTCAGCCCCGGGGTACGACATCCTCTGCAACTTGGCGGAGGTCAGTCCCGGGCCCAGCCGGAGATTTATTGTCTGCCCAGCCTGTAAGAGAGAGCGTGGCGCGCGGCGCAATCCGTTGTTCGCCCTGCGTGCGCGTCGACGCCAAGTGCGAGCGTCACCAAGACACCGCCGCCTTCGTCGTGTTTCGTCCGATCGAACACGGGGCCAGCGGAGCGACCGAAGTCGCCGTTCGTCAAGTGCGCTACACCCGGCGCCGCCGGTTCTTGTCTTCCGTCGGTCAACGTCGTTGCGCCGTCCTGCGAGGTCGGGCGTACGCGTTCTCCGGCGATACCGCGCCCTTCGTCGGTCCCTGCAGGTCCGACTAATACAGCCATGGCGGACCGTGGGGGTCGTCCGCGTCGTCGCGAAGCACGTCTGTATGAAGGCTCGCCTTACAACGTCCAGTCGTACGCCGCGCTCGCGCGCCCGTCCGGTGGTGTGTACCTGGACGGGGAGCGGTACCAGGCCTTGTTGGACTATGCGTCGGGAGCCCGCGAGGTCCCGGCTGCCTTCAACCGCACGCGCAAGGCACCGAGCGAAGTCTGGGATAGTCGTTGGCGTCAAACCGGCGGTCGGATGGCTGGCGGTAACGACTGCCTCGTGGAGCGCGTCTTGGACAGCCCGTATGTCCGCTGCGCCGAGGAGGTGCCATACGCGCGCCGCCTTCAAGATATGATCTTGGCCGTGCGGGACACCGGGACTTGGATGGACGCCGATCGCCTGTTGCAGCCTGGTCAGTTCCAATATATGACCACGCTGAACAAGGACCAGTTCGCAAAGGACTTCTATGACGAGGCGCGTCTTCGGCAGCATCATCGCATGACGGTCTTCGTCGGGTGGCACAATGTCGAGTATCACCACCTCTTATACGACGACCGGTGGGCCTTCTATTGGAACCAGCCCCTACGCTGGATGGACGACTATGAAGGCAGTCGTCTCCTAGGCGTCCCGACGCCGCCCGTGACGGCGTATGCGACGGCGGCCCGGCGGGGGCTCAACGCGAGCGACCCAGTGGCCAAGTACTTGGACGCCGTCATGACGACCGAGTACACATGCAGGTACATCTTGTGTCTCGTTCAGGCGGCCGCCGAGGGCATCTTCCACAACGAATCCGTCGACAAGCGTCACCACCAGTCTGCGCAAGGCCAGAGAGGTCGTCTGTTTCGGATCCCGCCCGCCGTCGTCTCGATATGCCAGGAGATCCATCCCCTGTACTTCATCGAGTCGACGGAGTACGACGATGTGCTTGCCTTTCTAGCCTTTCGTCGGGCTCTGGAGTACCGTTGGGGACAGGCGGACTGCGCCCCGTACGACTTCTCGACAGGCGCTTTGGAGTCCATGCATGGCCACGTCTACACCACCTCGTGGGGGCCGGAGACGGTTCCTCCGATCCAACCTGAGGCGCAGGCGGTGGACTTGACGACTTACGCACGCGCGCAGAGTGCGGTTATGGCGTTTCGTCGTCTTACTGAGGGCCATGACGGAAGGACGCATCGACGTCAGCCTCTCCGTGAAGTGACGGAGATATTGAACGGCCTTGGGCATGGCATCGAGTCACCGTCTATTCAGTCATTGCGCAAGTCGATGACGCCCCGCGAGGACCTCAAATACACCTTCCTCACTCGAGAGGAGGATGAGGTTTCCCATGTCCTACGGTCTTTCAAAGACGTAGTGCGTGACCTCCCGGCCGTGCATGAGGATGGCGGAATATCGACTTTGTCCTGGGATATGCCCAACCATCCCAGAAAGACACCGACTTTCAGGGCGATGCTTGCGGATGGGTCGTCGGAGTACGGCACGTTTCATAATCGCGGGCGCCGCCCCGGCATGTACGACCGCCGGGACCGAGAGGAGGATGAGGACGACCTGGATGACCGTGACGACGGCGAGCCGTCCGGACATCCCGATGACGATCGTCCCGTCATGATGTCGTTTCCTCGGCCGCATTGGTGGCCGGGTGCTCAGTCGGTCGACGACATTACTGAGTCTTTTTAGTCCGTGCAGGTTAGCGCCTCGTCGGCCGGCCGAGACGTTCCGACCCATTTGGTCGGTGCCTTGGATTGCGGCCGCGACGCCCTGCGGACTTTGTCTGGCCTTTCGGCCGAGATGCGTGACCTCCGGGCAACGCTCTCGACTGCTCAGACTGACAAGGCGTTTGCGGAGTCCGCTCGTCTGTTGGTCGTTCAGGAGCTCGAGGCCAGGACCGAGGAGGTCAGCAATAAGGAGGACGAGATAGTCCTCATCACGGATGCGAGCAACGCGCTGGCTTTCGAGGCTGAGGATCTCCGCGTGTTGGTGCGTACCCTCGAGACTGACCAGACCGCGTTGCGAGGCGAGGATGCTAATGCCCGTCGCGCGGTCGGGTCCCTGGAGTCGTCCGTTGAGGGTCACTTTCAGACGATTTCCGACAAGGACGTCACTTTGGCCGAGAAGGACCGGGTCATTGAGAGTCTGACTGCGGAGCACGAGTCTGTCTCGCGGAGCCTCAATGAGCAAATAACGAAGCTCATTGAGGAGAATGCCGCGTTGACGTCTTCGGCCAACGTAGCAAGGTAGGCCGGGCGTAACTAGACCAGCGGGGTGAGTCAGTCCGAGGTGGCCGTCTTGCGGGAGCAGGTCGCCCAGCTGACTGCGCAGGCCGACGTGGAGCGTACCCGGGCCGCCGAAAGCGTCCGCGCCAGCGAGGAGCTGACTGCCCGTTTCAAGTCGCTCACTGCGTCGGCTCGGGAGAACACGCGGCGTCAGGAGGTCAACGAGGTGACCATTGCGGACTTGCGCAAGGAGAAGGTCCAGCTTCAGGAGGACCTTGCAGCTGCGGAGGTTGAAGCTAACCGACGCGACAGCGGCACCCGGACGACTAGCCAGAAGCTTACCGCGACCTATCGGGAGCAGGTCCGTAAGCTGCGTGAGCAGGTCCAGGCTGCGGAGGCAAGCGAGCAGCAGGTACACCGCCGACTGCTTGAGGCGGACACCGCCCGTGCTGAGGCCGTGCGGTCGTCTGCGCGCATGTCCAACCAGTTCCATGGGGTTATGAACTCCTTGGAGTCTGACTTGAACCAGCATATCGCGACGGCTATTCGTCGTGCTGATGCTCGTACGCGTCAGCTCGGGACTGGTTATGGGTCCTCGAGCGGGGCCAAGCGGTCTCGTACGGACGATGGCGACAGCGATGGCAAGTGAGTCTGTATCGTCCCTTTGATAGTCGGCGGACCTGGGCGTGTGCATGTAGGTCCGAGTCGGAGTAGTTTGTCGTAAATCCGTCTTTTGGTGCTTGACCTGTTGTCTCCCCAGTCTTTTTAGTCCTTGGCTTTCCTCCCCAACTTCGCTCGACGTCTCTGTCGAGTATGTGGAGTAGCCCTGTTAAGGTAGCGGGCAATAAAGTGCTGAGGGACGTGGTTGGGAGGTTCCCATGTGTCGTCTGCCGCCTTAAAGCCCCACCATCGGACACGATATTCTGGGCCTGTATCAGTCTGACGCATGTCCACAATACGGTCGACCGTATATTCTTGCGTGGACGGGGTTGACTGTATAGCCGAGTGTCCTGGTGGGTCTGGAAGCGAAGACGGGCCCGTCTACGGGCCGGTGTCCGGCTTGGTCGATGGCTTGAGAGTCGCAGGGTCCAGAGGTGGCGGAGGCTTTGTGACTCGGTCTCGAGAGACGATGTCCTCGATGTCGCCGCGGACGATTTTGACTGTGTCAGGCCATACGTGAGTGACTGCAAAGTCGCCGCGTTCCGTCTTTTTGGACAGCTTGCTAGTTGGCAGGCTGTCCGGGTCGGTAGACGATAAACCGACGGAAGGTGGGCGGTCAATAAAGACGCGGTCCCCGACGCGGAGCGGGGGCCGGGACCGGACCTTGCGGTCGTGGAAGCGCTTGTAGGCCTCCTGTCGGTCCAACGTCTTATTTTTAGCCCTGGTGACCAGGGCCTTAGCCTTATCAAAGACTTGAAGCTTGGTTTCAGCTGGCGAGAGGGCGTCCGTGTCTGGGACTGGGTAGTCTTTGTCGAGAATAAAGTCCGGAGAGGCTCTCGTTAGTGCCAGGATGAAAGGTTTCTCATTAGTCGTGCGATGGACTTGGCTATTATAGGCGTAGGTCAGAAGTTGGATGAGCCTGTCCCAGTTGGCCTGATGTTCGGAGACGAATATACGTAAGCGACTGACAAGAGTCTGGTTATATCGTTCCGTTTGACCATTGGTCTGGGGGTGGTAGGCAGTGGTCGGTAGCTGCTGAAGGCCGAGTAGGGCACAGAGGGAGCTAAAGAACTTCCCAACAAATTGTGGTCCGTTATCGGTCAACAGCTTGGAGGGTATCCCGTAGGGGATGACCCAATGGACTAGAAAGGCATCGGCGACGACCGGGGCTGTAGTGGACTTGAGAGGGACCACACAGGCCAGCTTGGAGAAGCGGTCTGTGATGACGAGTATGTCGGTGTGTCCGTCTTTGGTCCTTAGTAACGGTCCATGGCGATGAAGTCCAAAGGGGCTGTTGCGGGGAAAAGCCGCAAGAGCTTTTGGTGTTTGTACCGAGTCCCACGGGACTCAGCACAGTCTCGACAGTCTTGAACAGTCTGGTGAATGTCGCTGGCCATGTGTGACCAGTAATAGGTCCGTCGGAGGGTCTGGTACATTTTCGTACCTCGAGGGTGACCCACGGCCAACGGGTAGTGACCGAGAAACAGGACACGGGCTTGTAGAGACGTGGGGACGACCAGCTGGACAGCTTTGTCGAGGGGCGACGTACGGGTGAGTAACCCATGCGCCGTGAGTTGGAAAGGCGAATGGCTCTCCCCAACTGTCGTGGCGTAGTGACGGCAGAGGGGGTCTTCGAGTTGCTCGGCTTTTAAGTCTTGTAGTGAGACCGGTTGGACCGGTATGTCACTGGCTTGTAAGGCTTGTACTGCCGGAAGGCCAGGGGGGCCGTCGGTTTCGGCTTGGGCTGAACAGTCGAGCCAGGGTTCGTTGTCGTCTTCGTCATTCGAATCGATGGCTTCGATAGTCGGTAGGGTATCGTCCAGGGGTCTGTCGTCAAGACCTTCAGTGGCCAGACGCGACATGGCGTCGGCGGCTAGGTGCATGGCTCCTGGGCGATGCGTGACTTCGAAGTCGTACTCGAGTAGGTGAAGGCGCCACCGTTGCAGACGGCCCGACGCTTCCGACAGGTTCATAAGCCAGCGGAGGGCGTCGTGGTCCGTCCGCAAGAGGAAGCGAGTGCCCTCAATGTAAGATCGTAAAATGAGGACTGCCCAGACGATCGCAAGACACTCCTTCTGGGTAGTGTCGTAATTGCGTTCTGCCTTTGTAAGAATGCGAGACTAGTACCCGACGGGTTTGGGTGGGCCGTCTTCTTGGTCTTGCAGTAAGACACAACCGACTTGAACGTCACAGGCGTCCGTGTCGATCGTGTAGTTGTATCCCGGCCGGGGAAGGGCCAGGATTGGGGCCTTGAGCAGGTTGTCTTCTAAAGTCTGGAAGGCGGCCTGTTCGTCAGGCGTGAGTACGTCCCACCGGACCGGCTGGTCTTTTTCCAGGCGGCGGGTGAGCGGCTTCGCGATTCGAGAATAGTTGAGGACAAACCGTCGATAGGCGTTACGCAGTCCCAAAAAGGATCCATCTCGGTCTCTGTTCGAGGGGGCAGGGACCGCTGGACAGCGTCTAAGGCTCTTGTAGACACGGCCATTCTGCCTGGGCTGATGATGTGGCCTAGATAGTCGACGCTGTCTTTGAAGAAGTGGCACTTAGCCAACTTCAACGTGAAGCCTGCCTTAGCCAACAACTGTAGGACCTCGTTGACGTGACCGAAATGGGCTTTTGGAGACTTGGAGTAGACGATGATGTCGTCTAAGTAGACCAAGGCGTGTTTCCATTTGACCTTGTTGAGGACAATATCCGCAGCCCGTTGGAAGGTCCCAGGTGCGTTTTTGAGACCAAAGGGCATTCGTAAGAAACGGAATAGTCCTTGATGAGACGTGAACGTCGTTCGATCTTTGTATCGTTCAGACATATGGATTTGCCAGTAGCCTGAGTTACAGTCGAGGAATGTGAAGACGCGGGCTTCGCCAAGAGAGTCTATACAGTCGTCCATTCGGGGCAACGGATAGGAGTCTCTCATAGTCATGGCGTTGAGCCGGCGGTAATCGACACAGAACCGAAGGGTTCCGTCCGCCTTTGGGACGAATACAATCGGCGATGCCCAGTCCGTAGTGGCCGGTTCGATGACTCCCTTAGCCAACATGCTGTCTATTTCCTTCTTGGCCGCCTCGCGCTGGGTGGGACCAGCGCGGTACGGGGCCTGGTGGATAGGACGCGAACCGGACTCTAAGTCGATGTGATGTTGGGTGGCCTTAATGAGGCCGAGCTTTCCAGACCACATGTCTTGAAAAGGCTCAAGTAGGCTTTCGATTTCTGGCCGTAAGTCCTCGTGGGTTGTCCCGACTTGGACAGACTTACGCCAGTCGTCGCCTGGTTGTCGGGTTTGCGCGTTTTGTCTTTCCCAGTCGATACGCCTGTTTCGTATGACGCTGTGCCGTTGTCCGTCATGGCCTAATTCGCCTCCCGAGGGGGAGGTCATGTCCGGCTGTTGGAAAGGGGCGGCGACACCCTTAGGGGTGGTGTCGACGTTCGGCTGGATGACCGCGATGGGGACCTCATCGGCGAGTGCGACGGCCATTCGCTTGTGAACGAAAGCTGGCCGATCAGACATATTCGCGATGAGGATGTAAAAGGGCCTGCCAGGGACGACGTCCATGGTGCCGCGGGCTACCAGGAGGTTTCGTTTGACTGACAGACTTAAGAGAGACGAAATGACGACAGGACCCGGCGCGTTGGTACGCACGAGCACGGGTGTCTCCGACCAGGGTTCGAGCCTGGTGCGGCGCGCCACGAGCACACGCGGGTCGGCATCTTTCGTCAGTTCTTGGAGTTCCGCGGCGGCCGTGATCGGTGTCATTTAGGCTGCGCAGACTTCAGGAGACTTGTGAGTCGCCTGGGTGACTGTGGAGATGCTTACGTCATTTCCTGACAGGATGTCCACAGGGGGTGAGTGGTATGGGACGATACGCCGACCCTTCGGGAAGATTCCCTTCACGAAGTTGTCGATTAACGGCGCTCCCAACATGAGACGGGTGACCAGGTTTCGGACGACTGCAAACCAGACGCGGACCTTAAGTTCACCCATTTTGACAAAAAGGCAGATCGTGCCAGTGATGTCGATTTTCGACTTATTAGCCGAATTGACCGAGCTCCCTTGGTAGGGACGGATGCTTGACTGCCAAGACTGTGGAAGGCATTCCCGTGACACTAGGTTCATCGAGGAACCTGTGTCTATCAGACCTGGCGTCGTGAGCATCGTCTAAGGGCTTAAGCCAATGGCGACAGCGACTTTGTGGTTCGGGGCGGAGAGGAGGCATGCCGCTTCGGCGCCGAAGGGGACTTCTTGACTGAATTCATTGTAGACTGAGCAGACTGTGTTTCCGGAGTAGACATGGTTCTTTACGGCGTAGGCCGGCCTATCTGGGACAACACTCGTCTGGTCAGTCGTGAGAATAGTACTCTTTGACTGGGAAGACGGAGGTGGAGTACGAGCACACTCCCGTCCTAGTTTTCCAACTGCGTAGGCGTCTCGGTAGTCTGTTCCGTCTCCGTGGCATTAGCCGAGGAGCGCGCCTGTCCAGTCTGTGACGAGCCAGTCTGACCGTGGTTGGACCGACGGCCATTGTTGAGCTTGCGCAACTTCGAAATGCGTTGGAAGTTGCTCTCGCGGACCCGCACGAGGTCCTTGCCTGAGTTAGCCTTGAGCCAACGACAGTCAGGGGTGTCGTGAGTGTCGGCTAGGCAGACTCTGCAGGTGTGGTACGGGCCAGGACGGTTGTTGGCGATGTCTAACGGAGACTGTTGAGCCGCCAACACCTGGTCGAAGTCGTCCGAAATGGCGTGGATTGCGGAGCCAAACGACGACTCCGACTTGTTCGTAGCCTTGTGAGACTTAACAGACTGTGAAGACGAACCCTTGTCACGACGGGTGTCCTGTGCAGGACGTTTGTCCGTGGAAGGCTGGTGGTATTTCTTGAGGTCACTCACGCTCGAGGCGTAGCGAGCCAGGGCTAACAAGTCTGTATCCGGGCGCGTGCCCAAGTATCCGCGCACGTTGGCTTGGATAGACTTGTCGAGGCCGTCTATATAGACCGAGTTGAGGAAGTTGTCTGGGAAAACCATGCCGCACTTGTCAGCTTTTTCTTGCAGACGTGTGCCGTACTTAATTTCCGACATGCCTGCGGGCTGCTTGAAATGTACGACGTCCGCATAGGCCTTGGACAACACATCCTCCGTGGCGTAACGGCGGAGGAGGAGATTGACCATGCCGGCGTAAAACGTCACATGCTTCTTCTTGACGTCCTTTTTACGGTCCTTCTTACTCTTGGCAGGCTTCTTGGCCTTTTTGCGAACGAGTGCGCGGGCTGATCCAGTCATGTAGTACTGGAACAGCCACATCGCAATGCCTTCATGAGCCTCGGCGTTGTCGCAAGCCGTCTTAAATTGGTCGAGGAAGTTGATGACCGTGATCGGGTCCTCACCTGAAAAGACGTGCTTGGACATGTTGACGTCGAGGCGCTTCTGGAACTTGCGGACCTTCTGGGCTGTCTTGCATCTGTAAGTCACACGGCGGTCGACCAGGCGGTAAGTGCGGTAGTCCACAGCGGTCTTGAAGAGTTTATTGACAGGCTTAATTCGCTTAAGCTTGTCGATCTTCTCTTTCTTCTCCGCACGACGTATGGCGTCCTCGTCGCTCGAGTCGTCAGCCGTCGTGTCAGTGTCGGAGCCGCTTGTGGCAGTCGATTTACCGTCGTCCTATCGGGATTTCTTGCGTGCTTGAGACTTTTTAGACCTTTTCTTAGACATGGCATCGGTCGAGCTCGACGACGTGGACTCTTCACTGGAGGAGCTGTCCGAGTCTGACGAGTCTGAGCTGGAGTCCGAGGAGGTGTCCGACTTCTTAGTCTTCTTTTTCTTCTTCGACTTGCGAGTCCGTGTCGATTTCTTCGTCTCGGTGTCGGACGGAATCCTTGACTTTGTAGCCTTATGGACATCCCCTGGGGCGACGAGCGGCGGTGCCGGTCCGACTGGGCCAGGTGAGGGCGGGGCTGGTGTAAGCCACTGGTTCACCCTCTGTTCTGCGCTGAGCCGGCTCTCGTCGTCCACTACGGTGTTGCGCACGGTGCGTAACACGTCCTGTATGAGGTCTTGTTTTTCTTTTTGCAAGACCTCCGCTACGCATTTTGCAGCGTGGCTGTGCAGTCTGGCCGTCATGCGACTGTCCCGAAACAGGGCGTCGACCACGTCTCTTACAGTCTCCTTGTCAAAGATGACCTTCTGTGCCTCGTCGGTCACGACGCTCATGATCTGAGCCCGGAAGTGGTCGGTGTTCACTTCGGCGTACAATACGTCGAGTGCCTCCCGTTCGACCGCATTGGCCATTGTGGACATCTGTTTTAACAGGGACTTTTCAGTCGCTGCCGTGTCACGATTAGCCGGGGGCGTGACGAACGTCTCTCCAGGTGTATGATCATCAGTCTGCGTCGAGTCTTCACGGTTGTCTCCAGGGAGGCGGTTCGGGTTTTTCGCCGGGGCCGGTGCTCCTGCCTGTTGAGTCTCGGGGGCGGGTACTGTACCTTCCTCTATGGTCGGAGAATCGGCTAACAGTCCCATCGACGGCAGCGTCGAGCTTTCCGTCGAGTATCCGAGAAGGCGCCTGGCGACTGGCTGTCCAGTCTGCGCTTCGACTTGTAAGGCTTCCTCTACGTCCGGTGGGTTCGCCGCCTGGACTGCAGCAGACGTTATCGGCGTGAGTTCTTGTGCCAGACTTCGGGCAGTCTCTTGAAGAAGGGCGGACCCGGGGTTACCGGGACCAGCCGGGGTAGGCCTGTCAGGACGTCGGGCTTCGGGCCGCGGGTCCGACATTGCCTTCACTGTCTGCCCAGCGGGGTCCTCTCCGGATGCCGCCAGACGTCCAGTGCTTTTTCCTTTTCTATCGTTGTTCACCGACGCGGGGCGACTGTGACGCTGCATTTGCGTTCGACTTTGAAAGATACATGAGGGTCTAGAAAAGGGGGTTTACCCTTTTCTAGGTCGGGAGACCAATGTGACACTCCAGTCGGCCGTCGGGGTTGAGGCCGGCGGCGGGGGAAGACTTCACAGACGTAGTTGCGCCAACGGTGGCGGTGGTAGC
>JAVCKV010567905.1:0-10318 GCA_032274145.1 Herpochondria borealis | reverse complement strand
CCATGGTATTACCCAAAGAGTTGGTTGACGCCCACCACCACTTTCTCAATACCAAAGAAAACGGTTTCCAGAGCTTTCTAGGAAAGTTTGTACCGAACGACAGCTACCTCCCAGAGCAATACAAGCGCGACGTGATTGACCCTCTCAACGATGCTGGGGTGAAACTGGTGGGAAGCGTGCACGTCGAATGCATGCCCGACGATGGAACGAAAGAAGCCGCATGGGTAGAGTCCTTGTCATCAGCGTCAAGTAGTAGTAGTGTCAAGGCAATCGTGGGCTCTTGTGACCTTGCATCGTCACAAAGTGTAGATGAAGATCTCAAACGCCTTAAGGAAAGCTCGCCATCACTTCGAGGAGTGCGATGGATTTTGGATTGTGTCGGTCCTTTTGAGAGTGGAACCGCCACACACGTAGCTACAACTCGTCATGACGGAGTGGACTACTTGCGTGGAGGATGTAATGGTGGTTATGAGGGAGAGGTCGTTCCTGAGTTTGAGCGTGGTTTTGCGTTGTTGGAGAAACATGGACTCACGTTTGATTTGCAGTGTGCTCCGGTTCAGCTGCTTCAAGCAGCAAAGCTATTTGAGAAATATCCAAATATACCAGTGTGCATTGATCATTTGGGCAAACCGCGCACTTTGCTGGGGGCAGATGATGATGATGATGATGATTCCACAAACACGATCCCAAATGAGAAGGAACTGGAGGTATGGCGAAGGGGTATGCGTGAAATGGCGAACCTCCCCCATGTTACCGTCAAGATCTCCATGCTTGGGTATGCGATCCCTGGATGGATTCGAACACCACGGAGGGTTCTACTGATGAAGCAGCTGGTCCGAGAGGTGGTGGATATGTTTGGCTCGCACCGATGTATGGTGGCTCTAAATTGGTGGAAGGATGGAGCAACATCAGATGCCGATGGGTTGAGTTCCGTGGGACCTAGTCCTCTTGAGTTCCTTCAGCACTTGGACTCCTTCTTTGAAGGCTACAGTGACGAGGATCGTCAACGGCTGTACGTTGGGACTGCTAGGAAATTTTATAGATTCTAAAGCCATCATGCCTTCCCTATATTAGAACCGACATCTTCTTTTATGATATGTGATATGCCACATCTTCAAGTCTTGGTAAATCCTCCTTGGAATTTGTCCATCAATTCGCTACCTGCTCCTCCCATGAGCAAGCGTAAAGCCTCCTTATCAACGCGACGACCAGCATCTAGGTCCTTGTCGCGACTCCAGTTGAACGATTTGCCCGAGTCTTTTGCATTCTCGGCCTTCTCAGCAGCAACGCTTTCGCGGTGCTGCTCCATCAGCGATGGCCCGCGAGCATCTTTGTGAGCCTGAAGAATAGCATCCACCTCGGCCTGCATGGAGGGGTCGACTGGCGCCGCTGGCATCTCAGCAACGGGTCCTTTCACCTTCTTGTTCTCAAAGTTACGAGTCTTCATTGCTCCTGCTTTGATGCCTTGCAACAAATCGTGTTCGCCTGGGTTGATCATCCATTCTTCACGCTCTCCAGGTTTTGTCACAAAAGCCCCACCAGAGACAAGGGATTCCATTTCTTGTCGACGACTCTCCGCTGTTGCTGCAATGTCTTCTTTGGATGGCGCTACACGGCTTCTCATGACCGCACCAGCTGGTGCTGGACCATCATCATCATCGTCGTCATCATCCATTTCTTGGACTCGAGATTGATATTCGGCAGCCATATGTTGAGGCAAAGGCCCCCGCATCGCTCGTTTTGGTGCTTCCTTCTGCGTTGCTGCACGCGACTTGCATGCTAATAGTATATGTGCCATGTTCACTCGGGCGAACTGGTCATTGTCTTCCGGAAGTCCGTATCCCTTTGTTTCTTCAACCTCTTCGTCGTCGCTATCCTCCTCAATGACGGAAAGACCCAGCCCAGCGCCCCGAAAAAGTTGCTCTAGCCCCTCCCGCAGTCTCTGATCTGGTAGACCGTCCAGCGCAACGCTCTCTCCACTTAGAATCATACTACAGAGATCTCCTAATTGGTTGGCGAGGGTGGCATCTTTCTGAAGAAAACGATCCAATAGGGCAAATGTCTGTTTCTGTAGGGGGGTATCTGTGGTCGGCTCTCTTTTGGGAGGCTCCTCTCGTTCCTCTTGAGGCACTGGCTCTTGTTGCACTGGCTTTCCATAGTTATCAACAGCTTCCATCGTAACTCCAACCTGATCCAAAAGAGTTCTCGAGATCTTCAACAATAGCAGCTCGTGGTTGTTGTTCCGCCCCTGACCACCTGCAGGACTTTTCCAGGTCCACGATGTGCCCACCCTCTCAACCCCATACGTTTGTAGGCATTGAAATACTTTCTCCAGGCCCTGCGCAGCTCCTACATCAGACATTTGAGACAGGTCAAAGCTAGCACCACCAGCCATACGAATCAACATGATGGGGAGATCAGATGATAGTGCTGGGTGGTCATCGAGTAAGTCATGGAGTGCATCAGCAAAGGCATAGTTTCGTTCCAGAGGGTCGGCTTCTTTTGTTGATGAAGATGTTGTATCACCACGATCTCTCCGTTTCTTTTTCTCCTTCTTGTGCTTCTTTTTCTTATGCTTCTTTTGTCGGCGACGACTTTCATCTGTGCTATCATCATCATCGCTACTGCTACCTGACCCAATGTCATATCTCTTTTTCTTGTGCTTCTTCTTCTTTCGACGGCGGCGGCTATCATCGGAACTTTCCCCACTATCATCTTCACTCGAAGAATAGTAATCTCGTTTCCGTTTCTTCTTTTTCTTGGATTCTTTCTTGCGACGTCCTCGGTTGTCGTCGTCGTCGTCGTTACGCTTCGAATGTTGTTTCTTTCGTGCATGCCGCCGCTCATCCTCGCTGTAATCGCCACGCCCCATTCTGATAGACTGACTCTTGCTTTATGAAAGGCTAGCTTCCGACCAACTGAGATGTATTGGAAAGGGGGCAGCACGTTGGTGATCCCAAGTTGTACAGGTTTGACTGAGAATCAAAAGTAAGTTGCTGCCGTGTCATCGTCGTCTCTTTCTTTTCCAACAAAAATGGGCCAAATCCCAAAGCTTCCAAACTGAAACGAAAAAGCAGGCGGAAAAGGCAAAATCTCATTTCGGTTGGTTTTTGTCTTGCGCGGCATGCTACATTACATCATGTTCAATGTAGCAGAGCTCTCTCCATATCTAGAGACTCTGACATCTTCAAACTTGTCCAACTAACCCTGGTTTACATGTACACACTCAAACTATTTTACATTGTATCACGGTGAAATTCCTTGATTTCATATATTCTATTCAACAAGTGCCTTGACGGTTTCAACAACAGCGTCGGCCAGGTTTCCCCCTCCTGCAAACTTGTTCAGCTGATAGCCACCTTCCATCCCCAACATGAGACCAGCTCCTTGCGTGTGATCGCGCAGAAGCCGTGTCATTCGCCCATAGTCAGTTGCTTGTAGGGAAACACTTGCCAGTTCATCGCTGTCCAATGCGTCGTACCCCGAACAAACAATGACGAGATCTGGTTCCCATTCGCCAACTGTGCGAACAAATGGCAGCGCCTTCTCCAGATAAACTTGCTCATATCCACAGGTCCATGACGTTTCTGCTACAATGGGGATTGTCATGATATTATTGTGTTCTCCCGATACTTTAAACTCTTCTCCCATGTACGGAAAGGCACTGAGTTGATGTATTGAAACATAACGTGCTCGTGGATGTGCCTGCACTATATCTGCAACTCCTTGACCGTAGTGCACGTCCCAGTCGAGTATAGAGACTTTGATATCTGGATATCTCTGAAGAGCATGGATAGTTGCTGCGGCGCAAAAGTTGAACAGACAGAACCCATTCATCAATCTCTTGGTGGCATGATGCCCCGGTGGACGTGTGAGAGCAAAAGCGGTACCAGCGCCTTTGGTTTTTTGTGCTGCCACATCGACGGCTCGGATCCATGCCGACGTTGCCCTAAGACAAACATCAAAGGTTTCAGTTGTCACGTATGTGTCGTCATCAATGTACCCGATAAACCCGAGTGGTGGACTGCCCTCATCGATCCGTCGTTGTCGTGAGGTACGACACCTCGTTTCAAGGGTCGACACAAACTCCTCGGAATGAGCCTCAACTAGCATGGCTCGGGCATGAACAAGTTCATCTTTTGAGAAACCAGTAGTAGTAGTACTGGATGATGATGATTCGACCGACACATCCTGTAGCTGAATGCGATCAGAGGCGAGGTTCTTCTGAAGCGCGCCAACACAGGCTTCGATTCTTGCTGGTTGCTCAGGATGATAGTGCATGTCGCGATGGAGATTATTCGAGGAGTCATATAGAATCGGAATAGGTGAGTATGAGAGGATGGGAGACAGCAGCAGCCCGTATACTGCAAGGTGGGTGAACCGTCGCAGATCCGTCATGGTTGATCGGAATGTGTATCATTGGATCTTTTGGTCGATGATCCGAAGGAACTTTTCATGACGGAATTTGGATTTTCCACCGCTTCCCAACAAGGCGTGGACACGACAGCCAACCAAAAATCAAGAGTGCTTCACATTTTTCTCCTTCTGTCACTTCTTTTCTCATCAAGCACATCATCAGTAAACCACCATGGGAAAGCAAACCAAGCGAGCTCGCAAGTTTGAAAAACAAGGCGGCGTCAAGGGCAGGTTGGAAAAGGGAACCATCACTAACAAAGGAAAATTGAAGCGAAAGCGCCGAGGAGGAGGGAATGGTCCTGATGAACATGCTGTGAAGCGGGCCAAGGCTCTTGCAGATGAACAACTTGCCAACGAGAAACGCAAGAAGGCTGAAAGTGACTTTACAAGTAAAGAGAATCTTGGAGAGATGGATCTTGAGAGTTTTTTCGAAAAGACAATTGAAGATCTTGGAGGAAACCCCACTGAGGACGCTGCCGAATCCGACAGTGGAAGCGACTCCGAAAGCGAAGAGGAGGGCAGTGGAGGCGACGATGACAGCGATGAAGACGATGATTCTGATGATAGTGGCAGCGACGATGAAGATGACGTTGATGTCGCGGCCGAGAGAATGCAACGTGAAATGGATAAGCTGGGACAGTCGGATCCAGAATTTCACAAGTTCCTTGCAGAGAACGAACAATCGCTTCTAGATTTTGATGCCGGCGAAGACGACGATGCCGGCGAAGGTGGAGGAGAGGAAGAGAACGAAGCTGATGAAGACGATGATTTCATTCAAGTCACACCTGAGCTCCTGAAAAAGGTTGCTCAGGGCGCGTTCAAGTCTCATGGTGTGAAAGGACTCAAGAAGCTTGTCCAGATCTATAGGGCTGCATGCCATCTCTCTGACGGCGACCAAAGCGCAGAGAAGACAACAGGAAAAACCTATCGAATCGACTCAAGAAAAGTCTTTGATGAAGTTATGGTAATGACATTGACCCTCTCTCACGAAGAAATCACCTACCACTTGCTGGGAAAGGGAGCCGAAGATCCAAAGAAGAAGCAGGCCAAGAAGAAGAAGAAAGACGACGAGGAAGAAGAAGCGGCCGGTAATGACGACGATGAAGTCGAGCGTGGTGATAATGAGCCACTCCCTCCGAAGAAGCTCATGCGCTCCTATCGCTGGAAAGATATGAAGAACATTTTGACAACCTTCTTCAAGGCGACTTTCCATGTATTATCAGAGGGAAAGGACCCACAACACTTGACTTTCATCCTCAAGGCTCTGGCGAAATACATCCCGTTCCTGACGCCACTTCCTCGCTTATCTCAGCTGCTACTTCGAACGCTTACCAACCTTTGGTCAGCTCCACTGGATTCCTCAGAGGACTACCAGGTTGTTAGGTTGAACGCGTTTATCCGGATACGCCAATTGGCAATCACCCAGCCTTATCCCTTCATTGAAGATTGTCTCAAAAAGACATACCTCGCGTATGCCAAGCGCGCCAAGTACGGAACATCTGCCACTGTCACATCTGTCCTACCGACGCTCACGTTCATGGGAAACTCTGTGGTGGAGCTGTACAGTTTGGACTTTCAATCATCCTACCAGCATGCCTTCGTCTACATTCGCCAGCTGGCATTGCACCTGCGTGCTGCAATGCAGAAGAAGACGTCGGAAGCCTTTCAAGTTGTCTACTGCTGGCAGTATGTTCACTGCCTCAAGTTGTGGACCGCCGTCTTGGTACAATCGTGCAAGATGGCAAAGGAGTTGGAGTCCGGTCGCATTGCTGAAGCTGAACTCATGCGGTCTCTCATTTATCCGTTGACAGAGGTAATTCAAGGTGTCATAAAGTTGGTCCCAACAACTCGACACCTTCCTCTTCGACTTCAGTGTGTCCGATTCTTGCAGCAGCTCGCTTCTGCTTCTGAACGCTTCATTCCTACGACGAGCATTCTTCTTGAGGCTTTGGACTTGAAGGAAGTCTCACTGAAACCCAAAAGGGACAAGACCAAGAGTGCATCTCGAGGTATTCAACTGTCTCTTCTCATCAAGCTACCCAAGGAGAACACTCTTCGAACAGCAGAACAACTGGAGGCTTGCGTGAGTGAGATTTTCGTCTTGCTGAACCGCGAAGTCGATCTGTACCGTTACTCTCCCGGATTTCCCGAATTCACTGTCCTCATTGGTCAGCGTCTCCGCAAATTCAATAAGAATACTCGCAACGGTCGGTGGAGAGCCTACGCCAAGGGCTGCATTGACCTGTGCGAGCGCTACGCAGCCAGTGCCAGAACGGAGCGTGGCAAGCTCATGGAGGCTCCCAAGGACGTGAAGCGTCTCGAAGCCTTGAAACCAACGAGTCTGCCCTCCATGGGTGAACGTTACGATGCCGCCATTGCCAAGGAGAATAGACTCGAGGAAGCATCGAGACCGGCTGCAAAGACGAAGAAACAGCCAGAGAAGAAGAAACCAAAGGAGGAGTTGAAGGAGGTCGGAAAGCTTGCTGGTAAGAAGGGTGGCAACAAGAAGACAAAGAAGGAAAAGGCACTTTCAGCCCAGGAAGCCCTCGACCAGCAGGATGAAGTCGCAGAGGGTATCGATTGGTCTGACGAAGAGGACGACAGCGATGACGAGTAGGGTACGCACGCATCCGCTAATTTGCACACACCTAAGCATAAACTCTATGATTCCCTCTAGTCGCGTTTTAGGAAACTCGGTAAGCGTAGCAACGATAGTAGTGAAGAGCGAGATAGGGACTACGATAGCTACATCTTTCGGGTAGTCAATGTAATGGGTAACAAGAGCTCTATCAGATGATCAAAGTTGAAGGGCCAGAACTTCGTCTTGCATTACGATTTTTGTCCAGCGGCTGCTGCAACAGCCTTGGCTGCCTCAACGGCGGCCTTTTGCATAAGACCCTGCATTTCATTCGCCTTCTGTGCCACTTCCTTCGCTTCCTTCTCCGTCTCTTTCATCGACTCCTCCACCTTTTTGCGTTCTCCCGAAATAAACTCCAATCGCTTGCTCACCGTCATTTTCGCATCCTCCAGCTCGTTCTTGAGCAAAACCGGTCCGACCATTTTGAAGACTGTAGCGTCATCTTTCAGCAGTGAGAGTTCTTGTTGTACCATTTCATTTTCATTCTGTTGCGACATGAGCTGTTGCAGGGTCGATCGCTTTTCTGCCATTTCTTCTTGAAGCTTGCGAAATTTGGCCATTTCAGCGTCCACCGCCGCGGCCATGCTAGCACCTGGATTCTTCATCTGCTCCTCCGAACTCATGATATTACAAAGTACACTTCTAATGGAGTATATATAGAGCGAGACGCGGGATGTCAATCAGTTGTGGTTGAGGTGAATGAAGAAGTTGTTCGATTGATTTTGATACCAGCTATCATCATTGGCGGCAAGAACTACGGTAGATTCTATTTTTTTGAAGATGTGTGCTACATCGACATTCCGAATTCCAGATGCTCTTCACAAGAATTTGGAATTCCATACTGTTCCCAGTGAATCCAGAAAACTGCCCGTAGCCGCGCTACGACATCTGAACGTACATGTACAAGCATAGTGATGTGGTCGCGTGTACGAAAAATACCCGAGAAGAACTCGCCAGAACGAACTGATTGATGGCGGTGCGGCAGCGAAGAAAAGATGGCACAAGCTGCAAGCGAAGCGCCAAGAAGCGGATCACTCCATTGGAGCGTATTAAAGAGCGCACTGTTTGATTATTATTATTTGTCAAGAGAGCTAAAGAGAAACTCACAGTCGCCCTCGTGATTGACGAAACAGCATAAGGGTCAGAGATTCGTAAGAAGGAAGCCGGTCCAGTGCAGAATATACGAGACTCTCTGAGTGACTCAAGCAAGAAGACTCAAGGTTCAGAAGGTTCAGAGTTGTTGCAATCGGCCAAATCAAGATTCGAAGATGGCTTGTCACGAATGCCACAGCTCCAAAGTGAAGTGTATCAAGAATGGCAGCGGTCCATGCACTCGATGCCTCCGTCTTAATTTGGAATGCAAACCTCACATATCGAAGCAAGGGCAGGGTCGTAGCAAAAAGAGACGAATGGACAAATCAGCATCCAGAAAGAAGGCCGCCACTGTGAGCGTCGAAGACGAGGTTGTTAGCACTTTTAATCTTGGTCCGTCACACTATGGGCTTCACTACGTTATTCGCCACTGGGTTTCCTATGCTATCAGCAGAAGGAGCTTCTCACTGCTGGCCAAGGCCTCTGGTCTCGCCAAGAAGTGTGGCATTACAATGGATGAGATTCTCTCTGGTGAAAACCATTTTACTGAAAGGGAAACTGGCACTCATCGCGAAATGCTCTTTCTCCAGAGAATAATGTTGACACCTGCAAGGAACCAGCAGACAAGTGGAGGGCCCCTAAGCTTGGCTGAGGTACCCACAAACCTTCTTCAGGCGATCAACTGCTGCCCCGATGTCCCAAACCACAACCCAGACAATCGTTGGATCAATATTCGTGAAATGAAGGAGGGAACCTCCAGATTCTACGCATCACATGCCTTTCAGCGGGATATTATGAGCTGGAGTGTCATGAATGAAACTTGGAATGCCAACGAGATTGAGGTGAAGGATTTGTGGACTCCAGCTCCCGAACGCATCAAGTACGCCCAAGCCTTGATTCACCAGTTTAGTTTGCACAACCAACCTGGCATGCCACCATCCCCAACCCGCACAGCGTCGACTCGCATTCAACTCTTGACGAAGGAAATTGTGGAGGTGGAGTGTGTCATTTGTCTCGCCATTGTCAGCCTCGATCAAGCCTTTGTGTTTGTCGAGTCCTTCATTCCGCCGACGGCACAGAAACAGCAAGGAATGTCGTCAAGGGACAACAACAACAACAGCAGCGCAACCGACCCTATTCGCTCCGAAGATCGAGAATTTTGGACTGATTTGGAGCAATTCGAGTGGACGGGAGAACTCGAAGACCTTTTCAAGTTGTAGTATGCGGTGGGAATGGAAGACATGATCGATAGTTTGATTTCATTAGTTAGAGGGAGAGCAAGTGGAAGCGTGATTTTGCCGTTGTTAACAGGGAGAGGAAGGCGCACCAGCCCAAGTGACTGTTGCTCACGAGAAGGAACGGACGCAGAGGATGCAGCGCTTTCTTGAAGAGAAACAAAACCTGTTCCTTCATGAACCAGGTGATGGCGCAAAGCCGCTACGAGTAGAGTTTATAAATTTGTTGTGTGATGGTTTTAAAATCCGTGAGTCCACATCGACTGACCATGGCAGTAGAAGCTGCTACTTTACCACCGTTGAAACGCGTTTGAAGAAGGTGGTCAAGATTTGTCAACCTCCTGCGAGAGGTACTTCAAGCTCCACCGAAGAGGGAAAAGACAAAATATTGTACCATGATGAAAAAAGCGTAGAAGGCGCATGGAAGGTTTTCACAACGTCGATAGTACACAACGTAGACAGGTTACCCGCGTCTCAAGATCCCGCAAAGCAAAAAAGAAGACTCCAAGGAATGAAGAATATTGAGTTGGCGCAGCACCAAGAGACAGCCTACGCTGGAGCTGTCGGGACAGACAGTCAAAAGTAATATACATCTCTAGAGTTATATCCGCCACGAGGGTTGACACTGACTGTACAATGCACGTTCCAAAACATTCGCAGACTGAGCTATTGAAAGGCTGTCTGCTCTCTAGGCCTCCATTGACCTGAAGGAGGCTGGAATCTCCTCTACCTCCTTTGGCATCTCCTTCAAGACCTTTCTTGGCATCTCCTCGTCGACATACTCTACCTCGTTTTCTTCCATATTGTGGTGCGAGCGATGAGAATGAAACAAAGGGAGTAGCGTAACACTCAAGATCAACCCAATATGTTGAGCAGCGCCTGGAATTGGTGGAGCCAAGCCGGGAACAATTCCAAATGTCCAAGAAAAGTTCACCAT
>JAVCKV010567894.1:0-10318 GCA_032274145.1 Herpochondria borealis | reverse complement strand
CGAAGTCCAAATGCGGAAACTATGGGGAAATATAGACATATATCTCTCCCGCTCGCGCGAATGGTCGCGTGGGGTGTAGAAAAGGACAAAACAATCCAAGAGCGACTCGCCCGAGGCCAACTGCCTGCTTTTTTGGCTTGGCACACTAAGTAGGGCATTATTTACAAGTTGCGCGCAGGATAGGAAGCGAGTGACCTTACTGTTTTTTTGGCCGGGCGTCTTTACATATGTGACAAATACGAGGGTAAGATACGCACGTACAAGTACAACGAATTTCGGGGGGATGGGGGTGATCTCTTCGGTTTCCACGACAGATGGAACTGTTGTTCGCGACGACTAGAACGAGGCTGAATCCCTGCGGTTCTTCGGTGTTCGTTGTCTTCGGGATCACCGAGGCGGTGGCGGATGGGAAGCTGCGGGCGATACTGAAAGATTTCAAGCCTGTTGACAGCGATTTGTGGGGAGTCCGCACGGTGGACCGGGATTTTGGCACCATTGTCGAACTTTGAGGTGGCGTGCACCGAGCTGGCGCTGTATACGTTTTTCCCATCTTTTGCCCCTCGCAGCCGTTGTCTCGACGTGAAGCACAGCGGGGGGGTTGAGAGAGGGTTTGTACGATCTGTGGACACGCGCGGAAAGCTATCTACCTTACATGGGGTAATTGCGGCAGATGCGGTCACTCAGGCAAAGTTTGTGGCCAAAGTATTAGATCATAGATTTGTGTTTCGTAGATATGGAGTCAGGATATGACCACATCTGTGGAAGGTACATAAATAGTATATATCGATGATAATGAAGATGTCATAATCCGAGCCACGCCTTAATAGTGATCCCACTCATGTATCCAACATCCATTGAGCCGCTATTAAATCATGCGAGGACCCATAGTTTCAGAACGTGATGATGTATAATTACATCATTTATCGTATCTTTATTTAATACTCCATATACTCAAGCGTACATCATATTCCAGCCTATGATCCACAGGAACATTATTCAAGTTGAAAGTGAACTGTGCGAGGGAACTTTGAATGGGTAGTATAATTCATGGTGTATTCCATTTTTAATGATGAATTTTCTCATTGTTAAATCATGACACGGCGCATGATTTAAGGATACCTGTATGTATGTTTAAATCGTTGATATTGCGGTGATTTCAGCACCGGCACGTTTCGGTGAAAAAGCTCAAGATGAGTAAGTCAAATGTGGGTTGCCCAAAATCATGGTTTTGACCATGTTTAAATCACAGTTCAAACCATGGTTTAATCATGCGGACTATCGTAGCTTAGAAACAGGGCCTACCAGGGCAAGGGCCTTAAAATGGCCATGTACCATGATTTAGTAAATACTGGTTCATGGTTAATTTATTAAGATTTATTTCATGGTCATAACCATGAACATATCATAGTTTTCCGTATGAAAAATACATGGAAAAGGCCATGATTTCTGAGTACCCATGCCCCTGCAGTGAACCGGCCTTACATGGCCGACTTCGATGCTTCCCTCTATTTCATCGGCGTCGTTCACTTTCAGCAGCAGTATCCAGAGAGTCTGAATGACTGGGCAATCGTAGAGTACTTCTCAAATACATCGAAGAGGTAACAATGTAACTATTCAGCAACCGAAAAATAATGCTACACTGTGGTGTGGGCAATTATCACCCTTCGTCCATACGTTCAGATAATTCACTTCAAGGTACCAGCAATGCAGCGCTAAAATAGATTATTACACGGAATGATCCGCTTGGACGGCTAATAAGTTATCGCCTGCCCCTCACGGAGTTCTACTACGATATTATCTACTACGCAGTTCGAGTACACCAATTATCCGACGCCTTTTCACGAGTTCCACAATCAGAAAATCCGGAGGATGACGAGGTCGACGATGAGATCCTCTCGTTCCAGGCTGAACTAAACCACATCTATGACCTGGTGAACTTGGTAGTCAGACAAAAAATTAAGGAAGATTGGCGGCGTAACCATCCGGTTACAAGAGCAATCACACGTTTTCTATCTGACCCGGCTACGACCAGCCAGGCAATGCCGGCCGTACCAGCGGCATCTAAGAAAAGGACCACGGTCCACCGAAACGGGCCCGAAGCACCAACGAAAAAGCGGCCCATTGGGCTGAGGACCTGTGTTGAGCAGCCAGAAAATATTTGAAATGATACGTCGTACATGACACTTCCCGAAGAGTATGACGATGAGGAGGAGGACCTTCGGGACCTCTTAGCATATTCACGGGCGCCACCCAAGCCCGCGAACTTGAGCGAGAAGAGGAACGAAGTGATGACTTGAAGGAGGAATCAGGGGAGCCCATCCCGGCTCCGCTAAAACTCAAAGAGATACGGGAGGAGCAGAGCCGCGAGAATTTCTGCCAGACGGTACTGGCCACACAGGTCGGACGCTTCTGGTCGCGCTTCTTCGAAGATGATAACGGCATTCTTTGCCTGATTCATCCGCGCGACAAGGACATGATAATGGCGTCCTTTGCCGGATTGATCACCGCGATACGGACTTCATCAGAACCGTCCTCCCTACGTCGCTTCGCGATTTTGTGCTCCGAAGTAATCACTACCACAAGATCTCGGGACACCCCGGTCATTACTATTGGCCTCAAATGTTTGCCGATGCAACCGCGGCCATCCAGAAATGTGATATTTTCGCCAAGGACTGTGCCCGCCTTATCAAATAACCCAACCTGATGCGTATCTTACGGGCTGAAAAACCGCCGGAGACGGTTGCAACTGACATTGTTCGGCCTCTGCAAAAATCTAAGTCCGGGTTCTGCTTCTTCTAGTTCATCACAGACCGGTTAACCAATCTCACCCAAATCATCCGCCTCAAACGTAACAAGGCGTACTACGTTTCCACAGCAGTTGTGAATGAATGGATGTTCAATTTTTGGCCTTCATCAGCCTTGGTTTCTGACAATTGTTTGCAATTCTTGTCTGAGTTTTCGCAACAAGTTTGCTCTATTCTCAGGTGAAATTTTCATTCACTACAACTTAGCACCCTCAGAAAAACGGGCAAGCGGAACGTTTCAATCTTTCACTCAACGCAATTTTGCGCTGCTATTTCGACTACCATCCGGCTCATTGGTGTGATTATGCCCGCCCCTCTGCTAAGCTTATAACAATGCAGTGCATCGGTCCACCCATACCACGACATTGGACTTGGTTTTGTCGTGTCCAATGCCGGATTTCACCGTTCTGCACCATCCCAAGAGCCAGACAAATTTCGTCGACAAGGAGGACTTCATGAGCATTATGGACGTCACCGTTGGTAAGGCGATGGTCAATCTTCAAAATTCGCAGCTGCGGTACAAACTGGACTTAGACAAAGGCTTCTGACGAGTTAGACTATTGCTCGCCGGAGATTCCCTGTACCTTGACACCAACGATGGTGATAAGAAGCGCGCCAAGACCACACAAGATGTTATGGGCCCCTTCAAATATTTGACTCAGGCGACTCGAGCACCATCGTAATCCAGCGTGGTTATTTCTTCGAATGTTTTAGCCGTAATCGCGTGACTCGGGCCCCTTCGCCCGTTCTGGTGGTCTGTCCGACCGACACGTCCTTTCAGGCAAGCGCTCGGGAATTGGTAGCGAAAAAACCGATATTCCAACCTGGTACTTTCAGAATATCCTCAAACATCGCAAGATTCATAATGGATATCTGTAATTTTAATGAGAAGACTATCGGCCGACTAGGGTCACTCGCCCGGATGTACCGGAGGAAACAGTGTCCCTCTACATCGCCAAAATTGCACGGAATCGTCAAGGCTCCACCTGATCCCGAGTTTAACGCCCCACTGTTTCGCACTCTCGCTGTTCGCACCCCGATCTCTCGCCTAACTATGCCTTTTCACCACCCATTACCGTCCGAATATGCACATCTTCCTTATCGTTTTCCGCTGAGTCTTCGAAAGTAAGTTGGGGGCGGCATGCATAGCACCTGCACGGCGTGTTTTTTCCATACGTCAATCATTGCTCATCATCTCGCGCAGTTATCTGTGCGAGTAAAGGATAGCATCAAGCATCAAGCATCGTCTCTCGCAGGGACCTGCAAGAGTAGAATGCCAACATCTAGAAAGAAAGGCAGCATTCATCGTCTCGCGCAGAAACCTGTGCGAGTAAAGAACTGTCTTGGAATATCAAAGTCGTCAAGAAGAAATCATCAAGAGAAGTCACAAGAGACGTCGAGCATCATGCATCGTCTCGCGCATTGATCTGCGCGAGTTACGGACATTCTTGATTCATCCGAAACGACAAGCGCCGCGTCTGTGCCCCAAGTGCTGTCATATTAGACTCGGCATGCACGCAGACCGTCTTCCTAGCCCAACTTTGCACCGCTCCCAGGTCTCTATAACTCTAAAGAGAAGCACGAACGACCGCAACATCCTTCTCGGTCGATGGGAGCAGAAACTGGAAGGGGGTTGAATTAACAGCCGCGCAAGACTTACAGCTTCCAGCGCGAATACCGAGTACCTTTCGGTGAAGTAAGGAAGACACAAATTGTTTTCCTAGGCCGCCGTAGACACGAAGATCCTGCGCGTCTCTAAACGAATTCCCCCACGCGCCACTTTTGGGTGTCGTCTAAAGTTGAGGTTCCCACATTCATCGGCTCGCGCAGTCGGCTGTGCGGAATTGGTATAATAATAGGTCACTCGTCGTTTCGTATCCCAGATAAGCCAGTGCAGTTGGCTAAGTTGTTTCAACTTTTATAAAATTGGTTATGAGCCCAGTGCGCTAACCATTGGGAGACTTGATTTCGAATCTCACTAGCTGCACAACGTGATGATTTAATTCCTCCGCACGGGGCAGACAGATCGGAGACGTATTCTGTTGAAGAAAAGAGGCTAGAGACCATCTGCTAGGGACCGTCTTATTTCCGCTTTGAGTGAAGGGGGAATTACAGTATAATTTTAATTAACTCGTCGGCTTCCAATGCATGTGGCTAAGTGGTTTCAAAAATAGTGACACATAAGGCAGGCGGTGTTGTAAAAATAGCCATGAGGTGCAAAACGTTGAATTGGGAGCATGAACGGAGAGTTCAGGGACGAGGCGGAAGAGTATGATAGGGATAATTTAAGTAAAGGAAGTGGGATGGGAATTGCGTGAGTTTTAGGACTAGATTGCACTGTAAATCGCTACGTGCGGAATCTCACGAGAATTACAGTCCGCTCGGCTGTGGGACAGTCACCAGCGCGGCTGCAATATTCGCGCTTTCAGGTACGATTCCCCTCCCCCAAATCCTTCGTGTCGCGGGTCACTGCCGGACTCTCGAAACCTTGCAACCAGCGATAGAAATGGTCCGACCGTCGGGATCTTCCTCGCCGCCCGAAACGAAACGATATTTGCAAACAAGGATAAAGCTGCTCGACATAGCTCCGCACATCGGGGCGAGTTGCCCACAAGAGGCAGTATCGACAGGGACACGTATAATTTGCAGATTACCGAGGAAAGGCGTAGAGGCTAAGTCGGCCTGACCAGACGAAGCATCAGGCCACAAGTGGGCAGAAACCAACTAATCGCGCTGCGCCCAGTTTGACCTGTGGTGCAGGAACGTGACTGGACCCCTCCCCTCGTGTGTTTAGCACCCAAACCACCCTTGTCCGACGACGGTCTGACGGCTTCCGACAGAAGCAAGATGTGGATGCTTGATCAACGAATTACTCTTCACCTCCCTGAAGGGTTATCGAAGGTCTACAAGAGTGCAGCATCTGCACGAGGTAATTTTTTTCTAGTTACCAACCATAACTTCGATTGCACTACGCCCCCGGACGATAAGGTTTCTCTGTAATCCGCGCAACTCACGCAATGGGAGCCGAACAGTCCAGTAAGTCGCGCAGCATCTGCGCGACGAGCTGTTTGAGATGTGACAGTGGGAAGCCCTATTAGGGATGTTCTCTTGACAAATACCCACTCGCAGCTACTTCGCGACGTGACAGGAAACTCTAATTGACCCCACGCACCTCGCAAGGGTCGCGCAGATAATTCGCGACGCGGCGAGTGGGTCCAGAATGGATCGCAGATGGAAAATATTAAACTTTGGTGGGAGTTTCTGAGCGTCGGGCGCCAGTAATGAACCTCCTGCGCGACATGCAAGTTGTGCCGCTTCTGCGCGACTTCTAGACCTTACGCTTTACAAACCCCTCTCTCTCTTGATCACACGCAATCAACTCATAACGCATGTTTTACATCTCGGGGAAAAGCGCGCGCCCGCGCGCACGCTAATAATGAAATTCTGATTACGTCCTGCAGCGATTGCGCGACGGGATAAATTACAATGAAGATGCGCACGAATGCGATTGCGAAAGAAACTAGTCGGACGCGGGGCATTGCGGCGCGATCGAAGAAAGTAAAAGTGAGATTATACGCCAACCCATCAAGGTCAATTATGTCTCGCAGCTCCAGCACGACTTGATTTTTCCTATGGTCGCGTAAGTCGCGCAGATCCTTTACAACGCGATGATGATGAGCGAAAGAGAGGCGGAAAGAAGAATTTTTTTACTGCGTCAGCCTAAATGGTCGCATAATTCGTTCATTTCGAGCGCGAAGTGATGTTGATTTAGATGTTGATTATTATGTTGCTGCTGATGATGATAATGTTGCTTAATTAGTCGCGCAGTTTCTGCGCGATATGATGTTGATAACGAAAAAAATCACTGAATTAGTCGCGCGGCTTCTGGCCAACACGATGAACGCTGCGAAGAAGGCTGTTGAGCTAGTCGCGCAGTTCCGTTGCGACCTGATTCTAGAAGTACACGGTCGAGGTAGTCTTTCAGGTTCTGCGCGAAAGTATTAGGCAGGAACAAAGCGATTAATCCAAGCCTCTGCACGGCTTTCTTTTCAACACGCGCAAGAATAATTCGAACGGGAGGGGATAGAATGGCTACCACCTTGCCCGCCGCGAGGTTTTACTTTTTTCCCACCGACCTCGCGACTATCGTACCCATGCGCATACAACTACTGCCCGGCACATCCCGTTACCACCAACTCTTACATATCCGCCCATACCCACTAATCCCTTTCGTCACTATGGTGGCACCTACGGCTCCGGTCGCGGTCCCCATTATCGCCGTCATGACCATCACGGCCGCGGCGACGCCCAAGAGGATAACTACCAGAACGACTGCAATATCTATCACTTGAGCGAGTCGGGCAGCGCGATGCCGAACCAAAACGGTGGAGAAGATTCGCCACCTCGTCCCTCAGTTCCATCAGTTCTTCAAGCGCCTTGTGCGTGCGGCCCTGCTCTTCAATTATTTTCCGATGGAGAGAAGCGATCTGCTCATGTTGCCGCATTTTGAAGCGCTCCCCGCCACGGTTTCCCTGGTGGTGCTGATCTGGCAGGCAAGGATCAAGGCCGCCCATGCGGCCCAAGACGGCCTGGAGGACCTCCCTCACAGTGGAACTGGGTTTTCCGGCCTGGCGATGACGGTCGGCGGGTACCCGAAGAAATAATAACTGCTGCATGAACTCTTCAAACGCCACGCGCTACCAAAAGGTCTGGTCAAAAGACGTGACGCGGTCTCACGGCGCAGAACCCGAGCTGCTTCGACCCTTTCCATCTCCACGTCTATCGGAACAGGGATGGAGCCCGAACGTTTGGCGTCTTTATTCCCTTCCTTCGCCCTTGTCGTCATTCCCTTTTAATTCCCATCCCCCTGATGGGGACCAGATGGGGACCACTTCCCTTCTGTTTTTGGCCCTGCTAAACTACGGACGGAAGGGGCGGTGGCAGAGCCGGAGAATTAACGGTATTCTAAGACAGAAAAGGCACGGACGGCAGCACTGAGGCAGGCGTGATCGGGCCATTTGTAGAAATTTCTATCCGTCGCAATAGTTAAAACTGGCGGATTCGCCACTGGAAAAGGCCCGGACAGCCCTACCACCGCTTGGACTATGTATGTCGTATTCATCCCTTTGTCCCCAAACCCCGCCGTATTGACGGTGTTCTTCTCCGTCGCTGCAGCACTCGCCACCGCTGCCGCGGCGGTCAGCTCTCCTTCAACCCTAGTTTTCATGGGATTAAACGGCGATTAACCGGGAGTTCGAACGAGAAGCGGCAGCATTGGTCGCGAAGGGCGATTCGTATTCATATAACCGACGACACAATCCCCTGATGAACCTGCGAGCATCTGCGCAGACCATGCCACCACTTTCGTGGTTTTTATTACGACCATTGGCGTCGAACAAGTCGCTGGGGTCGGAGGGGTCTTCTTTGTCTTCTTCACGGCATTCGCTGCAACTGCTGCGTTCTAATTGCTATAAAAACTACGTGCGGCCACAGAACGCGATCTCAGCCCCGTCGCTTAACCCCCTGTTGAGCTCCAGAAAAGAAAATACCGACTTTCGCCCAGCGGTAGGAGTTGAGCGGCTAGTTAAAGTCTTCGTTCCAGCGCTACAACTCGATCGCGCGCACCAGGGCCGGCGGTTGCACGGGTATGTAATTGTTGTGTCAACCCTCGAGCATCCAGAAATGCAGGAGTCCCCGGGCCATCTCGTGCTCCATCATCACCGTTACTCGCTGGATGACGCCACGCTCTCCATCAATAACCCGGCCGGAAGAACTGTGACTAATCCGATGACGAACAGGGGCGAAGTAGTGGAAAGAAAAATAATTGGCATTTACAAACCCTCTGGAATCCCATCAGGAACATCGTTCAGCATTGGAGCAGGAAATAAGGAATCGAGACCGATCCACATATATCTTCTTTCCCCTGTTGGGGACGGCCATTGTCGCCAACCAGAAGACCGAAGAAAAAATTGTTTCGCCGACACATCTTGTAGTCACGCTAAAGCAAGATGCGACTACGGAAACGGAGAACTAAAATATCAAAGCGGTGACGACGACGAGCAGGGGACTCCTCGGCTTTACTACCACTATCGTGGTAGTTGATACGGGTCCCTTCAATCTGGGACTCACGAACGATACGGCGCCATGCCCTGGGGCGCCAAGCGCCGAAGTTGACCCAGTCCGTCTCGGAAACCAGGAATAGGGCGTGCTCTAGAAACGCTGCGAACACTCGGTCGGTCCGGATGAACGATGGAATATTTTTACGGCCGAGAGAGACTCAGGAAGTGGTTACGAAAGGCGGCGCTCCAGACCTGCGAGTCGCGAACTCGCGTAACCTCTACACGCTCCCCTTCTTCGGGAAACTCTGGTAACTCGCGCCAAGTGAAAGCCATCTGAGCCGCGGTCGGCCAGCCGGCCATTAGGCCGTCCGTCAACGGCATTCGAGCTTCTGGCGCGTCAGCGCCGCCCAATACGCAACGGTCCATATCACCACGACGAGACCGCAGGATTTTGCCCCTCGTTAACAGGGAGCCGATGAATTGGACATGGCGACTTGGAAGCAAGGAGACGGGACAATGACGGTATTTTATTAAGGGTTCTGGTGTTAATATGTGCTGGTTGTACTTCAGGGAAGGATGTAGCACCCGAGGACTACCGATCTTGCCTACAAATGAAGAACCTATCCACATGCCTCCGCGCGAGCGCCAGGCTCTGGGTAGCACGATCTCCTAAGCCCGATTGGCCTAATCCACGCGCCACCGGCTTATTTTTGTACGCAATATTTGATGCAGACTTCCGGAAATCACTGCCGACAGAGGCGCCACATTTCAAAAACTCGTAAATTGAACCCGAAGATTTCAATTTGGGTAGAGCGCAAAAATCTAGACCAAAATTGAACCTTTACGGGGACGGTCCAGACTTAAATTTGGGGAATTTTAGTACCCCAAACAGGGGGGGGCTAGATGACAAAAGTTACGACCCAGTTTCCCGCAGTCACCGAATGCCACGCCAAATTCGGTGACCGTCGTGAAGACTGATCAGGGCAGCAAACTGATATGTACATTATCTAACGGTCGCTTTACAAACGGCGTTACGAACCCCTCATCCTTTCACAGTGCATTTACAGCTCTGCTATTGCCAAGGTGGGTGTTCCTCACCATGTCGCGCACAGTACAACTGGGGAGTGTAAGTACGGAATTAAGTGCGAAATACATTGTATGGACCTGTGACGCGCTGTGGTAGTGTATGACCATCCGATTTTACACTACTTTGGTGCGTGGATGTGTGTGACTTTAGGGTTTGTTTGACAGGTAATTTTCATCAATGTAGATTTATTACCACGTGTCTCTGGAAAAGATTTGTGTGTTTTTATGTGTGGCCGGTTTGCCAGTCCCGCAGCGTCACACAGTGACTGCGCTTTTGCAATATTGCGCTCAACGATATCAAGATCAATGACGGCGCACGGTGTGCCGAAGTTTTCGATAATGGTATTTTTGAGTGTCGTAGTTTCGTTA